>WNWK01051759.1:0-12383 GCA_009830355.1 Cherax destructor | reverse complement strand
CTTTTCCCCCAATGCCATGAGCTGCCACTTTCTTTAACAGTCTCTGGTGCGGTACTCTATCAAAAGCCTTACTAAAGTCTAAATAAACAATATCGAGTTCTTTATCGTGATCAACAGCCCCCAAAAGCTTTACTGAAGAAGGTTAATAAATTAGATAGGCAGGAACGGCCCCTCGTGAATCCATGCTGGGTATCATTAATCAAATTATGGTTATCTAGATGGCTTCTAATAATATCAGCTATAATTGACTCTAGTAATTTGCCTACAATTGAGGTCAGGCTTATTGGGCGGTAGTTTGACGGTAGTGACTTGTCCCCTGCTTTAAAAATAGGAATTACATTAGCCATCTTCCACATATCAGACACTACACCTGTTTGAAGAGATAAATTAAAAATGTTAGATATTGGTTCACAGAGTTCCATTTTGCATTCCTTAAGAACCCTTGCAAAAAGCTCATCAGGACCCGGCGATTTATTTTGTTTCAGTCGGTCCAGCTGTTTCATAATCATTTCGCTAGTGACTGTGATATTACATAATTTATCTTCTTCTGGGCCTCTGTAAAAATTAATTACTGGGATATTATTAATGTCTTCCTGTGTGAAAACCGAGAGAAAATAATTATTAAAAATAGAGCACATATCATTCTCCTTGTCAGTAAGATGCCCAAAGTTATTTTTAAGGGGACCTATCTTATCCCTAACTTTTGTTCTATAAACCTGGAAAAAACTTTTTGGGTTAGTTTTTGAATCCCTAGCAACTTTAATTTCATAGTCGTCGGGTCCCCGGGACCCGACGAGTTGTTTTCCAGGGTACTTAAAGAATGCAAAATGGAACTTAGTCAGCCATTAACGAATGTGTTTAATACGTCCATCCTAACTGGTGTTGTGCCAGAGATGTGGAAGATAGCTAATGTAGTTCCTATATTCAAATCAGGGGATAAGTCCATTCCATCAAATTACCGTCCAATAAGCCTCACGTCTATAGTAGGCAAATTATTAGAATCAATTATAGCTGATATTATCAGAAGTCACCTTGAAGAACATAATTTGATTAATGAATCTCAGCATGGGTTTACGAGAGGTCGTTCCTGCCTGACAAATTTACTGACGTTTTTCAATAAAACATTTGAGGCAGTAGACAGTGATAAAGAATATGATATAGTTTACTTGGATTTCAGTAAGGCCTTCGATAGAGTACCTCACAAGAGACTCTTAAGAAAGGTGGCAGCTCATGGTATAGGAGGTAAAGTTCTAGCATGGATAGAGGCATGGCTTACCAATAGAAAGCAGAGAGTTTCCATTAATGGGGTCAAATCTGAATGGGGATTTGTCACTAGTGGCGTTCCACAAGGATCAGTTTTGGGCCCATTGTTGTTCATAATTTACATTAATGACCTTGATGAAGGAATTGCAAGTGACATGAGTAAATTTGCTGATGATACAAAAATAGGCCGTATAATTCATTCTGAGGAGGATAACAGTGAACTCCAGGAGGATTTGGATAAATTAATGTCTTGGTCTGAAAAGTGGCAGATGAAGTTCAATGTGGACAAGTGTAAGGTGCTTGTCGTTGGTAATGAAAATATCCCTCGAATTTATAAACTAGGTGAAGTTGAGCTTGATCATACAGAATGTGAAAAAGACTTGGGAGTCATGGTAAGCAGAAATCTAAAGCCAAGACAACAGTGCCTAAGTGTGCGCAATAAGGCTAACAGATTACTAGGATTTATTTCAAGAAGTATAAGAACATAAGAACATAAGAAAGGAGGAACACTGCAGCAGGCCTGTTGGCCCATACTAGGCAGGTCCTTCACAATCCGTCCCACTAACAGAATATTTGCTCAACCCAATTTTCAATGCTACCCAAGAAATAAGCTTTGACAATTCTACCCACTCATGCGCGAGTCCCACTCAAATCCAACCCCTCTCACTCATGAATTTATCCAACATAAATTTGAAACTACCCAAGGTCCTAGCTTCAATAACCCTACTAGGCAGACTGTTCCACTCATCAACTACCCTATTTCCAAACCAATACTTTCCTATATCCTTTCTAAATCTAAACTTATCTAACTTGAATCCATTATTGCGAGTTCTCTCTTGGAGAGATATCCTCAAGACCTTATTTATATCCCCTTTGTTAATACCCATTTTCCACTTGTATACCTCGATCATGTCTCCCCTCATTCTACGTCTTACAAGTGAATGTAATTTTAGGGTCTTCAATCTTTCTTCGTAAGGAAGATTTCTAATGCTATGTATTAATTTAGTCATTCTACGCTGAATGTTTTCTAACGAATTTATGTCCATTCTGTAATATGGAGACCAGAACTGAGCTGCGTAATCTAGGTGAGGCCTTACTAATGATGTATAAAGCTGTAATATAACCTCTGGACTTCTGTTGCTAACACTTCTTGATATAAATCCCAGTAATCTATTTGCCTTATTACGTACGCTTAGGCATTGCTGTCTTGGTTTAAGGTTGCTGCTTACCATCACCCCCAAGTCCTTCTCGCAATCTGTATGGCTAAGTTCTACGTTATTTAACTTATAAGTGCTTGGGTTATGGACACTCCCGAGCTTCAGAACCTTGCATTTATCTACATTGAACTGCATCTGCCACTTTTCTGACCACGAATTAAGTTTGTCTAAATCTTCCTGAAGTTCTATGACATCTATGTTTGAATCAATTATCCTACCTATCTTCGTGTCGTCGTCTCTTCAAACAGGTGTAGTGTCTGATATGTGGAAGATGGCTAATGTAATTCCTATTTTTAAAGCAGGGGACAAGTCACTACCGTCAAACTACCGCCCAATAAGCCTGACCTCAATTGTAGGCAAATTACTAGAGTCAATTATAGCTGATATTATTAGAAGCCATCTAGATAACCATAATTTGATTAATGATACCCAGCATGGATTCACGAGGGCCGTTCCTGCCTATCTAATTTATTAACCTTCTTCAGTAAAGCTTTTGAGGCTGTTGATCACGATAAAGAATTCGATATTGTTTATTTAGACTTTAGTAAGGCTTTTGATAGAGTACCGCACCAGAGACTGTTAAAGAAAGTGGCAGCTCATGGCATTGGGGGAAAAGTGCTGTCATGGATCGAGTCATGGCTCACCAATAGGAAGCAGAGAGTGTGCATAAATGGGGTTAAATCCGAATGGGGACTTGTAACAAGTGGTGTTCCACAGGGATCAGTCTTAGGCCCATTGTTATTTATAATATATATCAATGACCTTGATGAGGGAATTACTAGTGATATGAGCAAATTCGCCGACGACACGAAGATAGGTAGGATAATTGATTCAAACATAGATGTCATAGAACTTCAGGAAGATTTAGACAAACTTAATTCGTGGTCAGAAAAGTGGCAGATGCAGTTCAATGTAGATAAATGCAAGGTTCTGAAGCTCGGGAGTGTCCATAACCCAAGCACTTATAAGTTAAATAACGTAGAACTTAGCCATACAGATTGCGAGAAGGACTTGGGGGTGATGGTAAGCAGCAACCTTAAACCAAGACAGCAATGCCTAAGCGTACGTAATAAGGCAAATAGATTACTGGGATTTATATCAAGAAGTGTTAGCAACAGAAGTCCAGAGGTTATATTACAGCTTTATACATCATTAGTAAGGCCTCACCTAGATTACGCAGCTCAGTTCTGGTCTCCATATTACAGAATGGACATAAATTCGTTAGAAAACATTCAGCGTAGAATGACTAAATTAATACATAGCATTAGAAATCTTCCTTACGAAGAAAGATTGAAGACCCTAAAATTACATTCACTTGTAAGACGTAGAATGAGGGGAGACATGATCGAGGTATACAAGTGGAAAATGGGTATTAACAAAGGGGATATAAATAAGGTCTTGAGGATATCTCTCCAAGAGAGAACCCGCAATAATGGATTCAAGTTAGATAAGTTTAGATTTAGAAAGGATATAGGAAAGTATTGGTTTGGAAATAGGGTAGTTGATGAGTGGAACAGTCTGCCTAGTAGGGTTATTGAAGCTAGGACCTTGGGTAGTTTCAAATTTAGGTTGGATAAATTCATGAGTGAGAGGGGTTGGATTTGAGTGGGACTCGCGCATGAGTGGGTAGAATTGTCAAAGCTTATTTCTTGGGTAGCTTTGAAAATTGGGTTGAGCAAATATTCTGTTAGTGGGATGGATTGTGAAGGACCTGCCTAGTATGGGCCAACAGGCCTGCTGCAGTGTACCTCCTTTCTTATGTTCTTATGTTCTTATCACTAGTAATTCCCTCATCAAGGTCATTGATATATATTATAAATAACAATGGGCCTAAGACTGATCCCTGTGGAACACCACTTGTTACAAGTCCCCATTCGGATTTAACCCCATTTATGCACACTCTCTGCTTCCTATTGGTGAGCCATGACTCGATCCATGACAGCACTTTTCCCCCAATGCCATGAGCTGCCACTTTCTTTAACAGTCTCTGGTGCGGTACTCTATCAAAAGCCTTACTAAAGTCTAAATAAACAATATCGAATTCTTTATCGTGATCAACAGCCTCAAAAGCTTTACTGAAGAAGGTTAATAAATTAGATAGGCAGGAACGGCCCCTCGTGAATCCATGCTGGGTATCATTAATCAAATTATGGTTATCTAGATGGCTTCTAATAATATCAGCTATAATTGACTCTAGTAATTTGCCTACAATTGAGGTCAGGCTTATTGGGCGGTAGTTTGACGGTAGTGACTTGTCCCCTGCTTTAAAAATAGGAATTACATTAGCCATCTTCCACATATCAGACACTACACCTGTTTGAAGAGATAAATTAAAAATGTTAGATATTGGTTCACCGAGTTCCATTTTGCATTCCTTAAGAACCCTTGCAAAAAGCTCATCAGGACCCGGCGATTTATTTTGTTTCAGTCGGTCCAGCTGTTTCATAATCATTTCGCTAGTGACTGTGATATTACATAATTTATCTTCTTCTGGGCCTCTGTAAAAATTAATTACTGGGATATTATTTATGTCTTCCTGTGTGAAAACCGAGAGAAAATAATTATTAAAAATAGAGCACATATCATTCTCCTTGTCAGTAAGATGCCCAAAGTTATTTTTAAGGGGACCTATCTTATCCCTAACTTTTGTTCTATAAACCTGGAAAAAACTTTTTGGGTTAGTTTTGAATCCCTAGCAACTTTAATTTCATAGTCCCGTTTAGCTTTTCTTATTCCCTTTTAACGTCCCTCTTAATGTCAGTATACTGATTTATAAGATGACCCTCACCTCTTTTATGCGCCTATAAATTCCTTTCTTCTGCCCTAAAAGATATTTGAGCCTATTATTCATCCATTTTGGGTCATTTCTACTTGATCTAATTTCTTTATACGGGATAAATGTTCTTTGGGCAGCCTGTATAGTGTTAAGAAAACTGTCATATTGATACCTCTCTTCTTCACCCCAGTCCACAGTTGATAAGTGTTCTCTAAGTCCATTATAATCTGCTAAGCGAAAATCTGGGACCATTACTGAATTATCCCTACTATCATACATCCATAAGCAACAGAAGTCCAAAAGTTATTTTACAGCTCTATACATCACTAGTGAGACCTCATTTGGATTATGCAGCTCAGTTTTGGTCTCCTTACTACAGGATGGATATAGATTCATTGGAGAACATACAAAGAAGAATGACTAAAATGATTTACAGTATAAGAAATCTCCGTATGAAGATAGACTTAGAGCATTGAATCTCCACTCTCTGGAGAGACGTAGAATGAGGAGATATCATCGAGGTGTACAAGTGGATGATGGGCATAAACAAAGGAGATATTAATAAAATACTGAGGATATCGAACCAAGTAAGAACGAGAAATAACGGATTTAAATTGGATAAATTTAGATTTAGAAAGGACATAGGCAAGTACTGGTTTTCGAACAGAGTTGTAGATGCGTGGAACAATCTTCCGAGTACTGTGATAGAGGCTAGGACCTTGGGTGGCTTTAAAAAGAGATTGGACAAATATATGAGTGGGAGGGGCTGGGTTTGATTGGTGTCGTGAGTACGGGAATAAATTCTTAGGTAGTGGTGGTTTTGATATGGACCTGCCTTGTATGGGCCAGTAGGCCTTCTGCAGTGTTCCTCCTTTCTTATGTTCTTATGTTCTTATGTTCTTATGTGCTCTATTTTTAATAATTATTTTTTCTCGGTTTTCACACAGGAAGACATTAATAATATCCCAGTAATAAATTTTTACAGAGGCCCAGAAGAAGATAAATTATGTAATATCACATAAGAACATAAGAACATAAGAACATAAGAAAGGAGGAACACTGCAGCAGGCCTGTTGGCCCATACTAGGCAAGTCCTTCACAATCCATCCCACTAGTCTCTGTTGAGTCCTGTTTCTGGGGGGTTCAGGTCCATTGTCTTAGAACATAAGAACATAAGAATGGAGGAACACTGCAGAAGGCCTACTGGCCCATACAAGGCAGGTCCTTATCAAAACCACCACTACCTAAAAATTTATTCCCGTACTCACGATATACTACTCATATATTTGTCCAATCTCTTTTTAAAGCCACCCAAGGTCCTAGCCTCTATCACAGTACTCGGAAGATTGTTCCACGCATCTACAACTCTGTTCGAAAACCAGTACTTGCCTATGTCCTTTCTAAATCTAAATTTATCCAATTTAAATCCGTTATTTCTGGTTCTTACTTGGTTCGATATCTCAGTATTTTATTAATATCTCCTTTGTTTATGCCCATCATCCACTTGTACACCTCGATGATATCTCCCCTCATTCTACGTCTCTCCAGAGAGTGGAGATTCAACGCTCTAAGTCTATCTTCATACGGGAGATTTCTTATACTGTAAATCATTTTAGTCATTCTTCTTTGTATGTTCTCCAATGAATCTATATCCATCCTGTAGTAAGGAGACCAAAACTGAGCTGCATAATCCAAATGAGGTCTCACTAGTGATGTATAGAGCTGTAAAATAACTTTTGGACTTCTGTTGCTTATACTTCTTGAAATAAATCCTAGTAATCTGTTAGCCTTATTGCGCACACTTAGGCACTGTTGTCTTGGCTTTAGATTTCTGCTTACCATGACTCCCAAGTCTTTTCACATTCTGTATGATCAAGCTCAACTTCACCTAGTTTATAAATTCGAGGGATATTTTCATTACCAACGACAAGCACCTTACACTTGTCCACATTGAACTTCATCTGCCACTTTTCAGACCAAGACATTAATTTATCCAAATCCTCCTGGAGTTCACTGTTATCCTCCTCAGAATGAATTATACGGCCTATTTTTGTATCATCAGCAAATTTACTCATGTCACTTGCAATTCCTTCATCAAGGTCATTATGTAAATTATGAACAACAATGGGCCCAAAACTGATCCTTGTGGAACGCCACTAGTGACAAATCCCCATTCAGATTTGACCCCATTAATGGAAACTCTCTGCTTTCTATTGGTAAGCCATGCCTCTATCCATGCTAGAACTTTACCTCCTATACCATGAGCTGCCACCTTTCTTAAGAGTCTCTTGTGAGGTACTCTATCGAAGGCCTTACTGAAATCCAAGTAAACTATATCATATTCTTTATCACTGTCTACTGCCTCAAATGTTTTATTGAAAAACGTCAGTAAATTTGTCAGGCAGGAACGACCTCTCGTAAACCCATGCTGAGATTCATTAATCAAATTATGTTCTTCAAGGTGACTTCTGATAATATCAGCTATAATTGATTCAATAATTTGCCTACTATAGACGTGAGGCTTATTGGACGGTAATTTGATGGAATGGACTTATCCCCTGATTTGAATATAGGAACTACATTAGCTATCTTCCACATCTCTGGCACAACACCAGTTAGGATGGACGTGTTAAACACATTCGTTAATGGCTGACTAAGTTCCATTTTGCATTCTTTAAGTACCCTGGAAAACAACTCGTCGGGTCCGGGGACTTATTTTGCTTCAGTTTATCTATCTGTTTGATAACCATGTCCCTCGTGACAGTAATATTAGTTAATTTGAATTCTTCAGGAACTGAATAATGTTAATTTCTGGAATCTATTTACGTCTTCTTGTGTAAAGACTGACAAAAAATAGTCATTAAATAGAGAACACATTTCCAGTTCGTTATCCGTCAGCTGTCCATTCCCAATTTTCAGAGGTCCTACCTTTTCCCTCACCTTCGTCCTGTACACTGAAAGAACCCTTTGGATTAGTCTTTGATTCATTAGCAACCTTAATCTCATAGTCACGTTTAGCCTTTCTAATCCCCTTTTTACTTCTCTTTTCAACTGAACATATTGGTCAATAAGGTTAACATCTCCTCTTTTGATGCGCCTATAAATTCCTCTTTTCTCCCTAATAATGTTTTAGCCTCCTGTTAATCCATTTGGGATCGTTATTATTTGACCTAAATTCTCTCTGGGGAATAAACATACTCTGTGCACGTTGTACATTATTAAGAAAAAATCATAAACGCAGATCCCATCGTAATCGTTAGCTAGATTACCCCAGTCGAGATTAGACAGGTGTTCCTAAGTCCAATATAATCGGCAGAACGAAAATCAGGAACTTTTACCGTATTATCCCTATTCTCGTACTCCCATGTAATATTAAAGGTAATGGATTTGTGATCACTAGCTCCAAGCTCTTCAGTGATCTCCAGATTATTTACAAGAGTTTCTTTATTTGACAAGACTAGGTCGAGCAAATTATTACCTCTGGTAGGCTCCGTCACACACTGCTTCAGAAAACAGTCCTGAACTACTTCCATAAAGTCACTGGACTCCAAATTACCGGTCAAAGAAGTCCAGTCAATTTGACTAAAGTTAAAATCCCTACTATCACTACGTTATTGTGCCTAGAAGCCCTAACAATTTCGTCCCAAAGAAGTCTCCCTCTATCGTGATCCAAGCCTGGAGGTCGGTATATTACACCTAGAATCAGTTTTTCTTGACCTTCTAGAAACTCTACCCAAACAGATTCTGTTAATGATCCATCTATTTTTAGGCCTGTTTTTATGCAGCAATTTATATTTTCTCGTACATACAATGCAACTCCACCCCCTTTCCCATTATATCTATCTACATGGAACAACTTAAACCCCTGAATATGACACTCAGCAATCATATCCCGACTCTTGGTATTATACCATGTTTCAGTTATTGCAATGACATCAAAGTTCCCAGCACATGCTACCAAACGTAATTCGTTAATTTTATTTCTGGCGCTTCGACAGTTAGTATAAAATACATTGATATGTATCTTCTTGTGAACCTTTTTCAGCTTTTGTTTTACACAATTTCTGTTACTATCATTACCCTGTGTCACTCGATTACTGTTATTGTTATGATTTATGATATCAAAGCCTGAATCAATATTTTGGCCCTCATTATTTACCATTCCTAAACCCATACCTCTAACTAATCCTAGTTTAAAGCCCTAACAACATCCTCAACTGAGCTAGCGAGAAATCCTACACCTTCCCTGGATAAGTGAACATCTCTGGCACAACAACTCTGTTCGAAAACCAGTACTTGCCTATGTCCTTTCTAAATCTAAATTTATCCAACTTAAATCCGTTATTTCTGGTTCTTACTTGGTTCGATATCCTCAGTATTTTATTAATATCTCCTTTGTTTATGCCCATCATCCACTTGTACACCTCGATGATATCTCCCCTCATTCTACGTCTCTCCAGAGAGTGGAGATTCAACGCTCTAAGTCTATCTTCATACGGGAGATTTCTTATACTGTAAATCATTTTAGTCATTCTTCTTTGTATGTTCTCCAATGAATCTATATCCATCCTGTAGTAAGGAGACCAAAACTGAGCTGCATAATCCAAATGAGGTCTCACTAGTGATGTATAGAGCTGTAAAACAACTTTTGGACTTCTGTTGCTTACACTTCTTGAAATAAATCCCAGTAATCTGTTAGCCTCATTGCGCACACCTAGGCACTGTTGTCTCGGCTTTAGATTTCTGCTTACCATGACTCCCAAGTCTTTTTCACATTCTGTATGATCAAGCTCAACTTCACCTAGTTTATAAATTCGAGGGATATTTTCATTACCAACGACTAGCACCTTACACTTATCCACATTGAACTTCATCTGCCACTTTTCAGACCAAGACATTAATTTATCCAAATCCTCCTGGAGTTCATTGGTATCCTCCTCAGAATGAATTATACGGCCTATTTTTGTATCATCAGCAAATTTACTCATGTCACTTGCAATTCCTTCATCAAGGTCATTTATGTAAATTATGAACAACAATGGGCCCAAAACTGATCCTTGTGGAACGCCACTGGTGACAAATCCCCATTCAGATTTGACCCCATTAATGGAAACCTCTGCTTTCTATTGGTAAGCCATGCCTCTATCCATGCTAGAACTTTACCTCCTATACCATGAGCTGCCACCTTTCTTAAGAGTCTCTTATGAGGTACTCTATCGAAGGCCTTACTGAAATCCAAGTAAATTATATCATATTCTTTATCACTGTCTACTGCCTCAAATGTTTTATTGAAAACGTCAGTAAATTTGTCAGGCAGGAACGACCCTCGTAAACCCATGCTGAGATTCATTAATCAAATTATGTTCTTCAAGGTGACTTCTGATAATATCAGCTATAATTGATTCTAATAATTTGCCTACTATAGACGTGAGGCTTATTGGACGGTAATTTGATGGACTGGACTTATCCCCTGATTTGAATATAGGAACTACATTAGCTATCTTCCACATCTCTGGCACAACACCAGTTAGGATGGACGTGTTAAACACATTCGTTAATGGCTGACTAAGTTCCATCTTGCATTCTTTAAGTACCCTGGAAGAGATACATAGTCCTCCCCACCAACTCCATTACCAAACACGTTTCCAAGATTTTTTCCAATACCTCATTCCGAGTATCTACCTCCACATTAGGGATGTATCGGATGTGAAAAATTTAAATATCCGGTATGCGGATGTGTATACGGATGTCTTACTTATTTTGCGGATGCGGATGCGGATATCTGCTTACAGTAAAATACGGATGCGGATGCGGATATCTGCTTACAGTAAAATACGGATGCGGATGCGGATGCGGATATCTGCTTACAGTAAAATCGGATTACGGATGTCACATCTTGACATCCGGGCGGATGCGATGGATGTGGATTTTGCAGGACAGTCATAAAATACCTGATTTTTTTTTTTTACCAAAAGAACATAAGAAAGGAGGAACACTGCAACAGGCCTACTGGCCCATACTTGGCAGGTCCATGTCAAAACCAACCACCAAAATATTTGTCCAACCCATCCCCATCCAAGCAAGAAGCCCCGACAACCCCCCAACCATTGTGCAAGTCCCGTTCAAATCCAACCCCTCTCACTCACAACCCTCTCACTCACAACCCTCTCACTCACAACCCTCTCACTCACAACCCCTCTCACTCACAAGAACACAGAATGTTAAGTAAAAGGACACAAATGCAACTAATGAGACATTTTATTGGGGCAACCTTTCGCTCTCCAGGAGCTTTTTCAAGCCGTTACAAACAATGCATGGACACACAGGATATATATAGGTTCAATGAGACAATAAAATGTCTCATTAGTTGCATTTGTGTCCTTTTACTTAACATATTGTCGGTAATTCTACCAATATTAATACAAGAACACAGAAATAAGGAACAATGCAGCAAGCCAACTGGTCCACACTAGGTAGATCCCCCTATAACCCAAAACCAATCTCACAAACAAAAACTCCTACCCAACCCATCTACTTCATCTATGGAATATGCTTTGATAATTAGGGCACTATAAAATAGGGTACTGAAGGAGCTGAAGCACCTGGTTCACCACAAGAGCACCAAAGGAGCTGAAGTAGGTGGTGGCCAAGGGTTAGGCAAGTGAAGAATTCCCTGTATTAAGATACCAAGATGTTGCTGTGTCAGACAGTAACTCCAGGCTGATGGACTGACCACCTCAAACTCCTCCTGTTCTTCACGATTCTCCTTTGTATGGACTGATGAAGCCACTGTGAGGCGAAACGTTTCCCCAATAAAGATACATAAGAACATAAGAAAGGAGGAACACTGCAGCAGGCCTGTTGGCCCATACTAGGCATGTTCTTCCCAATCCATCCCACTAACAGAATATTTGCTCAACCTAATTTTCAATGCATATGTGTCTAATAAACACATAAGCAGTATAATGTGATCCTTTATTGTGTTTATTTTTCCATTGTGTCGGTATTTTATACCATTTATTTCCATTGCATGTGTCTAATTTATCAGCCTAGTAGGGTTATTGAAGCTAGCACCTTGGGTAGTTTTAAATTAGGTTGATAAATTCATGAGTGAGAGGGGTTGGTTT
>WNWK01051758.1:0-12383 GCA_009830355.1 Cherax destructor | reverse complement strand
ATAGCACTGTCGTTCCTGAATTGATGTGGGCACATTTCGGGGGGAAAACTTACAGGACGGGAGGTTGCATTTGCCTGTTTTCATATGGTCACGGCATTTTGTGGAGTGATCATAATTGCATGACCCATCTGATTTCCCAGATTTTCCATGCCTGCAGATACCAAGTGCATAGTATTCACATAGACCTGGTTTCCGTTTGCCCTGGTTTTTTGTGACTGTGTTCCCCATTGGTGGGTGTGTTCCTGTCTCGTGTCTGCCTTCGTTACTGGTGCTAACAATAGAGTCATCAACTTTTTCCGGTAATTTATCTTCTGTATTTCCCTGGGCATCCCCTTGTTTACTATCTACTGTGGTAGTGCTAGTTTGTACCACTGTTTTGTGTGTGTCCTTGTCTACACCTGTTTCCCCATCATTTATTTCACTAGAGCTACTGTCCCTCTTCAGGTCACCATCATTTATTTCTCCATTCTTAAATATATTTGGTATCATTTCAACATCTGCAAAGGAAAACACAGCACTGTGGCTTATATCCCTGTCAATATCTGATATGAGGATGAGGAATAGGATGGGAGCAAGTACTGTGCCTTGTGGAACAGAGCTTTTCACAGTAGCTGCCTCAGACTTTACTCTGTTGACTACTACTCTTCGTGTTCTACTTGTTAGGAAATTATAGATCCATCTACCAACTTTTCCTGTTATTCCTTTATCACGCATTTTGTGTGCTATTACACCATGGTCACACTTGTCAAAGGCTTTTGCAAAGTCTGTGTATATAACATTGCATTTTGTTTGTCTTCTAGAGCAGCATCCAGGACCTTGTCGTAGTGGTCCAGTAGTTGGGACAGACAGGAGCGGCCTTCTCTAAACCCATGCTGCCCTGGGTTGTGCAATTGATGAGTATCAAGATGAGTGGCGATCTTGCTTCTTAGAACCCTTTCAAAGATTTTTATGATATGGGACGTTAGTGCTATTGGTCTGTAGTTCTTTGCTATTGCTTTACTGCCCCATTTGTGGAGTGGGGCTGTCTGTTGTTTTTAGTAACTGCGGGACGACTCCAGTGTCCATGCTCCCTCTCCATAGGATGTTAAAAGCACGTGATAGGGGCTTCTTGCAGTTCTTGATGAACACGGAGTTCCATGAGTCTGTTAGCCTTGGCAACACTGTACTTCTTGAACACACTGGGATTTTCAGAGTGATACACGAGTAAAGGCTTCACTTTGAAATCACCACTAGCATTGCCACACAACATGAGAGTTAGCATGTCTTTCATAGGCTTGTGTCCTCGCATTGCCTTTTCCTCCTGAGTAATGTAGGTCCTTTTTGGCATTTTCTTCCAAAAGAGGCCTGTTTCATCACAATTGAACACTTGTTGGGGTTTGAATTGTTAAGACCATATGTACCCCTTGAATTCATGAACAAATTTTTCAGCCGCACATTTGTCAGAACTTGCAGCCTCTCCATGCTTACAACCTCTCCATGCCTTACAACATTGTGTATGCCACTTCGCTTCTTGAAATTTTCGAACCAGCCTTTGCTGGCCTTGAATTCATCAACATCAGCACTCGTTCCAGGACTCTTCTTTATGAGATCGTCATGCAACTGCCTTGCCTTTTCGCAAATTATTGTCTGTGTAACACTATCTCCTGCTAACTCTTTTTGTCTGATCCACAAAAGCAACAACTTCTCAACTTCTTCGATTCTTTGCGATCTCATTTTCAATAACATATTCACCCCTTTTGCAACATCAGCTTCCTTGATTTCCTTTTTCTTCAACAAGATGGAAGTGATGGTTGAATGGGCCTTCCCATACATCCTGGAAAGCTCCGCCACACGTACACCACTTTCATATTTTTCTATGATCTCTTTCTTAACTTCTATTGTGTTTCTCACTTTCTTTGCCACAGGGCTGGCACTAGGAGCTTTCTTTGGGCCCATGGTAGCTTATTTAGCAGTTGCAAGCACTAAAACGAATGGAATATTGACAAAATGTATGGTATAAATGCGTAGGTGACGGTGTGGGTGGTGGTCACTCGCTGGTAAACAATGGCACACTGATGCTCAATGTGTTTATGTGCCCAGGCGGTGGGGAGGCCACGCGGACGCGTTTCAGACGACCGGCAATTTTCAAGGAAATGGACGATTTTCAAGTCAATTTTTTTTGGCCGAAAAAAGTGGATGATTTTCAAATTTGCCGATTCTCAAGGGAGATGATTTTCAAGGGTCCATTGTACTAGTTCAGTGGACCCTCGGTTAACGAATACCCCGGAAATCGTGCAATTATGTAAGTATAATTTTGTAAGTTCTTGTGGAAGTGTATTTTTGGGGGTCTGAAATAGACTAACCTACGTGAAATTTTTCCTTAAGGGAGTAAATTCGTTCGGTAATGGCACTTGATCAGACTTCAGGAGTGAAGTTTTTACGAAACTTGGGGGTCCACTGTACACCTAAATTCTAGCGCCCTCAAATCAAGGGAAAACAGGCTGGTAGGGCTAGATGTGAGACAATGAGTCTGTGTGGTCAGTGTGTGAAGTATAAAAAAAAATCCTGCACCACACAGTGCGTAATGAGGAAAAATCTCTGACCGTGTTTTTGGTTTAAAACAGCGACTTTGCAGTCTTTTTTTGTATGGTATTTATGGTTGTATTCTCGTTTTCTTGGTCTCATTTGATAGAATGGAAGATATTTTACAGAAATAGAGATAATTTTGATTGGTTTCACGATGACAAGTACTTTGAAACTGAGCGCAAAGTAACGAAAATGTTCGATTTTTGCCAATGTTCAAGAGTAAACAAATCACGCCATGCGTCCAATACACATCAACTGGCGTGTCTATTATTCTTGCACAAGTGTGCTGATATTATTTATACCGTTTTTGCAATGATGCAATAGTATACAAAACAGAAAAACTTCTGTTTTTTGTGAGAATAAAAATTCAAAATGGAAGGCAAAATTAATGTGAGGAGCCAGGAGACGTGACTAATGAACAGATAAAATGTTGTTATAGTGCCAGGAATGTCTGTCTCGTTTATTCTGGACCCTATTTTGAAATTGGCATCTTTTGAAATTTGTGTGAAATTGGCCAAATTGCCAATTTCTGACCACTTTATTGGGTAGTTCAAATCGGTAAATTGGCAGTTTCTTTACTCAATTGATAGAACAAACGGAATTCTAGCGAAATAGCTAAAATTTTGGTAGACTGAAACATTGGAATTGACCAAAAATAGGGCTCAAAGTGGGCGAAATCGCCGATGCGTAAACATCGTCGATACTGCTAACTTTGCGTGAGCATAATTCCGTTAGTTTTTCATTAAATTTCATACTTTTGGTGTCATTATGACCGGAAAAGGATTCTCTATCATTTCATAATAATTTTTTTTTTTTTTTCCGAAT
The DNA here is from genome assembly GCA_009830355.1 of Cherax destructor. Lineage (NCBI taxonomy): Eukaryota > Metazoa > Arthropoda > Malacostraca > Decapoda > Parastacidae > Cherax > Cherax destructor. The sequence continues at coordinate 8,993 of WNWK01051758.1, read as the reverse complement.
AATTTGCGACCCTGAGAACGAGTTTGGGAGAGGGCTTAAGGTTAGGCAGACGAACTCTGACGACTTGTGATAATGATGACAATGACGATGATGATGGTGATGATAGTTAGCCATGCAGTTACTGATGACAGTTGAATGGAGGTGATTATATGGAGTGTAACTGCATGGCATGATGAGTCTAGTGTGTGGATTCTAACTTTTCACTGCCAGCGTCACTGCTGACATCGCTAGAGTCAGAGTTAGCAATGGAGTCAGATTCTGCCACGGGTTGAGGTTCAGGTGAGGCGGTAGGGGTAGCGGCAGGGGAAGCGGCAGGGGTAGTGATAGGCGTAGCAGCAGGGGTAGTGCAGGCTTCCTTGTGAAGAACATTGTGATGGGCAACTGAGACCGTTTCCTCTTCATATCTACAAACAGAGTTTTGTAGGGAATTATGCTCCTATCAGTGTCACTCATCACCTTCAAAGCCCTCAACATCGACACTTATGCAACATACGGGACTCTATATTAACCCTTAAACGGTCCAAACGTATATATACATTCTTACCACTACTGCCCCGAATATTTTGAAAAAAAAAAAATTATCAAAATAAAGAGCACATTTTTTTAACCCTTAAATGGTCCACATGTATATTTACGTTAGTACTGCTACTGCCCCAAACATATTTTTACGTTTTATTTTTCCTGCCTCCAAATTTGGCACGATTGGCCTGAGATGCCTGGTGAGCATAGAATGGGTCTTAACACTCGGTGTGCGCCATATTAAAAAATCTGGGACCACTTAGTACCTTGTTGGAGCACCAGGTAAATTGAACGCCAGCTAGAGCAAACACTGCTGGAAACACCAAGGATTCACTTATGTCATGTTATATTAACACTCCCCTTTGAAGTGGAAAGTGATGTCGGCAGGCTGGCAGGCCATGTACCTTTTTTTCTCGTTTTTATATTATTTTATATAATTTTTATGTTCTGATAATTACAATTTATAGTAGTTCTTGTCATTTCATAACCAATCTTTGTTCTAACACTAATATTAGGTACTGAAATTGTACTCAAATTGTCACAAACACACTGACAGGTGGACATTTTACACCTGCCTTGGTCATTTACTATTGTCTAGGAATATATACAAAGTATTTATAGGTCCCAGCAATGTTTTGGATATGTGGGAGTACATAATAATAATAATAATAATAATAATAATAACAACAATAAGAATAACAATAACAATAATAACAATATAGTGGACCCTCGGTTTTCGTGTTTAATCAGGGAGTATAGCAGAGGGATCGACTAAAACTGAAATCAACGAAAACTGAAGCAATTTTCCCCATAAGAAATAATATAAATTCAATTAATCCGTTTCAGACACCCAGGAGTATTAACAAAAAATATTTTTTTAGAGATTAAATATACATTTACATACAGAAAAGAATGACAAATAAATATAAAGCACTAATAACATGTATAAATGAACATTTAACATCACACTTACCTTTATTGGTGACTCTTGCTGGTGTATGGAAGATGGAAAGGAAGAGAGAGGGAGGCGAGTTTATTGTTGGGAGGCAGGACAAAATGCTTCAATTTGACACTAATATCAGCTTTACGGCTTATTTATCTATCACAATTTATCTAATATGACATAATAAACAATATTAATAACATAGAACCATGATACAGTGGACCCCGGTTAACGGCTATAATTCGTTCCAGAATGCTGTTCGAATGCTGTTACCGAACGAATTTGTTCCCATAAGGAATAATGTAAATTAGATTAGTCCGTTTAGACCCCCCAAAATATTCTTACAAAAATACACTTACATAATTGTTGGAGTTGGGAGCAGTACGTAAACCAGGGGTCCACTGTACAGTGGTCCCTCGGTTTTCGTGCATCTTCAAACTCGAACATTTATGTAAGTGTATTTTTGTAAGTGCTGTTGCAAGTGTATTTTTGGGGGTCTGAAATAGACTAAAGGAAGTAAATTCGTTTGGTAATGGCACTTGAGCAGCATTCTGGAACGAATTTTCGGCGAAAACCGAGGGACCACTGTATATACTTTAGAATGAATGAAATATGTCATTATGTATGACAGAACTGGCAGTAGTGTTAGTGTTGTTGGTTTATAAGGGTCACTGACCATATGCCGTGGTGGTGGTCGGCAGCAGCAGAAAGCCACCACCACTATTCATACAATGTACATAATTTATAAATAAGAAATATTTACACTTTAATTTATAAATAAGAAATATTTACACTTTAATTTATAAATAAGAAATATTCACACTTATATAAATAAGAAATATTTACACTTACCTTGGAGGAGATGTTGGCAGAGGGACTCAGTGCCCTTATATTTCTCAAACAACAATGTAGGAGTTAAGTTTCGTGTCGTCATTTTTCTATCACTTAACTTACTTGCTACACTGTTATTGCTACACTTTATCGCTGGCTGGTGCTATAGCCTTTATCGACTCTACTTTGATACTTTGCTATGATTTCTTTTTTTAATTCTATGGTGTTCCTCACTTTCTTTACCAAAGGACTGGCACTAGGAGCTTTCTTTGGGCCCATGGTGGCTTATTTAGCAGTCACACACAACAATCAAGGGCCAAAAACAATGGATTGTTAAGAAATGTTTTGTATGAACTCGCAAGATAATGTTCACTCAACCAGAAACAATGCTATACTGCCTGAGAATGTGTGTGGGAGGCGAGCTTGCGGGCTTTGTATGTGCGCTGTTGACTGGAAAGGTTCCGTACCATGAATGAAAACGGAGCCAGTCACCGAAAACGGAGGTAATATTTCCACAAAAAAAGTGCCCAAAAACTGAAATCACCAAAAACGAAGATACACGAAAACGGAAAGTTGACTGTAGTAATAATAATAATAATAATAATAATAATAATAAGAAGAAGAAGAAGTTCCCTTGAAGCATGATGCTAGACAAGTGTCAGTCCACTGCTGACAGTTTTAAGATAAGTGGTGACATTTGATGAGCGTATGTGAGGGTGAAGTGATAAGATAAGGGGTGACATTTGATGAGCATCGGTCCTCTGTTTTCACTGTTACACACAAACATATCTGTCTGTCTGTCAAGCTCTTTGTCTATCTGTCTCTGTCAAGCTCTCTGTCTATCTGTCTCTATCAAGCTCTCTGTCTATCTGTCAAGCTCTCTGTCTGTCTGTCAAGCTCTCTGTCTATCTGTCTGTCAAGCTCACTGTCTATCTGCCTGTCAAGCTCTGTCTATCTGTCTGAAATGCTCTATGTCTGTCTGTCTAGCATCTAGCTCTCTAGTCTCAGAGAGAGCCACACAGGTATTACACACGACTGTGTCATCATGTCTGGTTCCTGAGCAAGTGTAAATGCGTATTTGCTAGTCATGTTTACATTATATCTACAAGAAGAGTATAGCACTTTGTCTGGATTTTTTGGGTTATCCTAGGTAATTTACACTATGTATAATTGTATTTGTGTACCTATGAGACTTGATAGACAGAGTCAGATAGAAAGAGACAGATAGACAGAGACAGATAGACAGAGACAGATAGACAGAGACAGATAGACAGACAGACACAGACAGATAGACAGAGACAGATAGACAGAGACAGATAGAGACAGATAGACAGAGACAGATAGACAGAGACAGATAGACAGAGACAGATAGACAGAGACAGATAGACAGAGACAGATAGACAGAGACAGATAGACAGAGACAGATAGACAGAGACAGATAGACAGAGACAGATAGACAGAGACAGATAGACAGAGACAGATAGACAGATAGACAGAGACAGATAGACAGATAGACAGAGACAGATAGACAGAGACAGATAGACAGAGACAGATAGACAGAGACAGATAGACAGAGACAGATAGACAGAGACAGATAGACAGAGACAGATAGACAGAGACAGACAGAGACAGATATACAGAGACAGATACACATAGACAGAGACAGATAGACAGAGACAGACAGAAACAGATAGACAGAGAGACAAAGATAGACAGAGATAGAGACAGACAGACAGACAGACAGAGATAGACATAGAGACAGACGGAGATAGAGCCAGCCAGCAGCCGGCCAGCCAGCAGCCGGCCAGCCAGCAGCAGCCGGCCTGTCGAACATGTATTACATGTTCCAGAATTGTTTCTCTTTACTTAGGACATAGGTTATAAGACATTCTGAAAAGGTGTTGCACAAATGTTGCACATGGGTTATTATCGATTTTTTTATATTTCCTCAACCACTTATGACCACATCCACCTCAGAGCCACTAAACTCGGGGTCAACATCACTTTCCCCTTAAAATGGGAGAGTTAATACTACATGAAATCAGTGAATCCCAGGTGTTTGCCGCGCTGTTTGCTCTAGTTTGCGCTCATTTGAACTGGTGCTCCCACAAGGTACTAAGTGATCCCAGATTTTTTTAATACAGCTCACACCAAGGGCTAAGACCCATTCTATGCTGACCAGGAATCTCAGGCCAATCGTGCCAAATTTGGAGGCAGGAAAAATAAAATGTAAATATACGTTTGGGGCAGTAGCGGTAAGACCGTATATATACGTTTGGACCATTTAAGGGTTAAGGAAATGTTTTGCCACACAGTGGCTTCATCAGTCCAATACAAAGTAGAAATGGTAGAAGAAGAGGAGGAGTTTGAGGTAATCACTCCCTTCTTACTTGTGACACTTGCTTGGCTGAGGGAGGAGCAGTAGATGCTAGTGTTGCCCTTATCTTCGCCTCATTTTTCTTGATAGAACTCACTGTGCTTTTGTTTACATTAAATAATTTTCCAATGGCAGGATTGCTCAAATAACCTGCCCTACACTTGTCTGGCAATTTCACCTTCTTCTCCAGATTCATGACTTTCTTTGAGCGCTTAGGGGTTGGCTCATCAATAGTGGTTGCTGCTCACTTGGGGGCCATACTTGCACCACCACACAAACACACGTGTACGGTAAGACACGAACAGTAACTGGACACAACCGATGAAAACAGTAACTGAGTGAGTGGCGGACTGGTGGGCTGCCGGTTGAAGGGGGTAAGAGGGAGGGTAGTAGGGACGCGGCGGAAGCATTTTCCCATATTTTTTTCTGCATTTGTTTGGTAAATATTGGGTGGTTGGGCATTTGCGAATGTTCGAAGCTCGCGAAAGTGGAGGGCTAGCTGTAATTGATTACTTGTATATGTAGTCTCTTAAATGGTTGTAAAAATACAAGAGAATTGAATATGGTATTAGTACATGCTATGTGGCTTTTATCAAGTTTAATTGTTTTAAGAATTAAAGGTTGAATTATTGTTATAGGTAATCAGGATTCTAGCATATTAACATAATGTGAACACATTCAATATTTTAATGGTTGTGAGGATTACGGATACAGTGGACCACCGGATTACGTTGGCATCAGATTACGTTAAATTCGAAATAAGTTACCTTTTTCCGTAAAAATATTGTAAATAAGAAATATTTACACTTTAATTTATAAATAAAAAATATTTACACTTTAATTTATAAATAAGAAATATTTGCACTTTATAAATAAGAAATACGTATTTACACTTACCTTGGAGGAGCTGGCAGAGGGCGGCGTTGTTCTCAGTGCCCCTATATACCTCAAACAACAATGGAGGAGTTAAGATTCTTGTCGTCATTTTTCTATCTCTTAATCGTTCAACTTACTTGCTACACTGTTAATGCTACACTTTATCGCTGGCTGGCGCAATAGCCTTTTACCAAAGGGCTGGCACTCTGAACTTTCTTTGGCCCCATGGTGGCTTATTTCACAGTCACAATCAATAAACAAGCACCAAAATGAATGGATGAATGGATGAACATGCATAGTATTCCTTACTCAACGAGAGAAAGAGATGCAGACTGAGTTTGATATGTGTGAGGAAGTGGCGTCCCTGGCGGGTTGACGCTTCCCATACAGCCACTAACGGGGAGCCGTAAAACCGGCCGCTAACCGAGTTGGCCACTAACAGGAATGGCCGCTAACTGAGGGTCCACTGTAATAGCAAAATATGAAAGTGGAGTGCGTGTGACTGAGCTGGCCAGGCTGTATGGCAAACCCTATTCAACCATCAGTACCATTGTGGCCAAGGGAAATAAAATCAAGGAAGCTGTTGTTGCAAAAGGTGCAAATATGATCACAAAACAGAGATCGCAAATACTGGAAAATGTGGAAACTTTGTTGTTGCCTCTTCCGAAACTGTGAATGGACAGGAATGGGGTTATGGTGTGGATCAACGAGAAACAATTAGCAGGAGATAGTGTTACACAGGCAATAATATGTGAAAAAGCAAGGCAGTTGCATGATGATCTCGTCAAGAAAATGCCTGCAACGAGTGCTGAAGTGAGCGAGTTTAAAGCCAGCAAAGGCTGGTTTGACAGAGATAAGAAGCATAGTGGCATACATAGTGTGATAAGGCATGGTGAGGCAGCCAGTTCAGACAAAAGTGCGGCTGAAAATTACGTGCAGGAATTTATAAGCTATGTAGAGGCTGAAGGATTTAAACCTGAACAAGTATTTAATTGTGACGAAACAGGCCTGTTTTGGAAGAAAATGCCAAACAGGACTTACATTACACAGGAGGAAAAGGCACTGCCAGGACACAAGCCTATGAAAGACAGGCTAACTCTTATGTGGTGTAGTAATGCTAGTGGGGATTTTAAAGTGAAGCCTTTACTGGTGTATCGCTCTGAAAATCCCAGAGTGTTTAAGAAATGCAGTGTCGCTAAGGCTATTTTGTGTGATGTGTAGGGCTAACAGTAAGGCATGGGTCACTAGGGAAATTTTCCTTGATTAGTTCAATGAAGTGTTTGGCCCCACGGTGAAGAAATATCTCCTAGAAAATAAATTGGGCCTCAAGTGCCTCCTGGTAATAGACAATGCTGGTCATCCTCAAGACTTGGAAGAGCAAATTGTGCAGGACTTTAAGTTCACCACAGTGAAGTTCTTGCCCCCTAATACCACTCCTCTCTTCCAGCCCATGGACCAGCAGGTCATTTCCAACTTTAAAAAGCTCTACACCAAAGCAATGTTTAAAAGGTGCTTTGATGTGACCCCAGACACTAATTTGACCCTAAAACAGTTTTGGAAAGATCATTTCAGTATCCTCCATTGCATAAACCTTATAGGTAAGGCTTAGGAGGGAGTGACTACCAGGACTTTGAACTCTGCTTGGAGAAAATTGTGGCCAGACTGTGTCCCAGAGAGGGATTTTGAAGGTTTTGGGGATGAGCTTCAGGACCCTGAGCCTGAGCCAGTTGTGGAAGAAATTGTGGCACTGGGGAAGTCCATGGGGATGGAGGTTTGTGCTTAGGATGTGGAAGAGTTGGTGGAGGAAGACAATGAAGAGATAACCACTGCAGATCTGCAAGAGCTTCACAACAGACCACAGTTCAGGAAAATGGTCCAGAGGAGGAGGAGAAAGAGAGATGGAAGACGTCTTCTTCAAAGATTAAAGAGATTTGTGCCCAATGGACTAATGTACAAAGATTTATGGATGATTATCACCCTAACAAAGCTGTTGCAGGCTGTGCTGGCAACATGTACAATGACAATATGGTGTCCCATTTCAGGGATGTTTTAAAGAAATGCCAGACACAGAGCTCCCTGGACAGATTTTTGGTTAGAGAGGGGTTCAGTGACTCTCAACCTGGTTCTAGTGGCATTAAAAGAAAAAGAAGGACAGTAACCCCAGAAAAGAACTTGGTACCTGAAGTGTTAATGGAAGGGGATTCCCCTTCCAAACACTAGCATACTCCTTCCTCTCTCCTTCCATCTTCCACACATCAACAACTCTTCAATAAAGGTAAGTGTTAAGTTATTATACTGTTTTATTTATTTGTGGTAATTTATATATATACATGTATCAATCTTTTCTGTGTAAGTTAATGTGTAAACAATATTTATTTTAATACTTTTGGGTGTCTGGAACAGATTAATTGAATTTACATTATTTCTTATGGGGAAAATAGATTCGGATGAAGTTATATTCGGTTTAAGTTAAGCCCTCTGGAACAGATTAATAACGTAATCCAGGGGTCCACTGTATTGAGAATAAGATTATATTGTTAAAGGTGGTCCATGGCCTGGTGGCAAAGCTCTCGCTTCACATGCTGAGGGTTTGGATTCGATTCCTTGCAAAGGGTGGAAACATTGGGCATGTTTTCTTACACCAGTTGTCCGTGTTCACCCATCAGTTTAACCCTTTCGGGGTCGGTGCCGTACTAGTACGTTTTACTAGCAGGGGTTGGTGCCGTACTAGTACGAGTAAATTCTAGTGGCCTCAAATTAAGCAGGAAATGGCTGGTAGGCTTAGGGGTGAAAAAATGGGTCTGCCTGGTGAGTGTACACAGTAGGAAAAAAATCGGGGACCCAGTGGTGCATTGTGGGAACACCATTTCAGTACACCTTGTCCACCATGCCTCACAGCAAGAAACACCTTACTCCTCGGCTAATTGGGACACTTTTGTTCCCCAGTGACAGTTCTAACAGTGATGTGGGTGTCAGTGAAGGTGACTTTCAAGGTTTTGAGGCGGTTGTGACCGAAAGTAATGACCATAATACCTGTAATAGTGAGGAAAACCAAGACGACCCACAACCTTCTACCTCTGGTGCTGTGGCGTCTTGTTCACGTTCAGTTGTACCAGAATGAAGGAGAAAATTCTTATTTACTCATATCCAGGATGTTATATACACAGACTTTGCAAAAGCCTTTGACAAGTGTGACCATGGTGTAATAGCACACAAAATGTGTGATAAAGGAATAACAAGAAAAGTTGGTAGATGGATCTATAATTTCCTAACAAGTAGAACACAAAGAGTAGTAGTCAACAGAGTAAAGTCTGAGGCAGCTAATGTGAAAAGCTAAGTTCCACAAGGCACAGTACTCGCTCCCATCCTGTTCTTCATCCTCATATCGGACATAGACAGGGATATAAGCCACAGTGCCGTGTCTTCCTTTGCAGATGACACCGAATC
>WNWK01051757.1:0-12383 GCA_009830355.1 Cherax destructor | reverse complement strand
GAAGGGTTTAATGTAAACAAGAAAGTTCAAATTTGGGCGGGACAAAACCATGACATAAAAGCTGAATAATATGATTTTTTTCTTGTAATTGGGGATTTGGAGTTCGGGTTAGTAGTAATCTAAACCTAGACAACAGTGCAAAATTTTCCCAAAGCAACGAACCTTTTCCTTTCAAAAGTATAAATAACAGAAGTCCTCGGTTGTTCTTAACTCTATATATTTTTGGTTGGGCCTCATTTAGATTATCCCAGTTTTTCACCGTATTACAGAATGGATAAAAATTTGGGGAAAACGTCAGAGGGGGATGACAAGTTGACCCCTGTCAGAAATTTTCCCCTATGAGGATAGACTGGGGGGCCCTGAATCTGCACTTTTAGAAGGCGAATTGGGGATATGATTAAAGTGTCAAATGGAAAACAGGAATAAAAAAAGGATGTAAATGGGCTGAAAATACCCAAACCAAGACGGACTCGCAGCAAGGGTTTTCAATTTGGGAAAAGTTAGATTCGGGAAAGGGAAATTAGGAAAGCACTGGTTTGGTAATAGAGTTGTGGATAGGGAACAAACTCCCGGTACCTCATAGATGCTAAGACGTTGTGTATTTTTAAAAATGGTTAGATAAATACGGAGTGGGTGTGGATGGGTGTGAGCGCTAGGTGATGCAGTGCCCCTTTCCTTAAGAAGTAACCTGCCTTATAATTCCTTAAGTGGGTGACCAAAATTTGGTCGGCGGGGCAATTTTTGAGGGGGTGGGTTGGGTGTAAATTTGGGTCCTGACTAGGTTGTGCTACTAGGTCAGATGAGTGCTCCTTCCAAATGAATGTAACCTGACCTGGCTGGGTCGGGGCATTGGCTTAACCGTTGGAATTTGGCCCCCCTCGCATGGGCCGGGGGCCTCTAGTGTTCCTTCTTTCTTATTTCTTGTTTTACTTTTCATGGACCTAATAAGAGTGACAGTCTATATAAGGGAAACCCTAAAAAAAAGAGCTGACAGAAATTATAATGGAGCCTAAAAAAGGGGCTGACAGTACTATATAAGGGACCTAAAAGAGAGCTGACAGTACTATATTGGACCTTAAGAGCGCAGTACTTATCATGGAGCCTAATAAGGAGTGACTTTATAATAAAGCCAAATAAAGAGCTGACAGTCTATATAATGGGCCTAATAAGGGGGCTGACAGTACTATATAATGGAGCCTAATAAGAGGCTGACAGTACAATCGGGGCCAATAAGACTAACAGTACTTTTCATGGAGCCTAAAAAGAGGCTGACAGTACATATAATGGAGCCTAATAAGAGGCTGACAGTACTATAAATAAAAACCTAATAAGAGAGCTAAATATATATAATGGAGCCTAATAAAGGCTGACGTACTATATAATGGGGCCTAATAAGAACTGACAGTACTATATAATGGGCCAATAAGAGGCGCAGTGCTATTTAATGGAGCCTAATAAGGGGCTGACAGTATATAAATGGAGCCTAATAAGGGGCGAATACTATATAAGGGAGCCTAATAAGGGGCTGACAGTACAAATTTTGGAGCCTAATAAAAAGCTGATAGTACTATAAATGGAGCTAAAAGGGCGCAGTACTATAAATGGACCCTAATAAAAGTGACAGTATATAAAGGGACCTAATAAAGTGACATAAAAAAAAATGGTAAGTTCTAACCCCCAAGATAACAGGGCGTATGAGCCCCTGTTAGAGGCTCAATAAATGTTAAGGGACCACGACTCTTCAGCCCCTCTTCATGCATAATGAGATCACTATCAAGAGGGACTCGACAGATTGCCCATAACAATTCATGAGCGAAACGTTGCCACAATAAATGTCACATTAGTTGCACTTGTGTTCTTTACTTAACATATTGTGGGTAATTCTACCAACATTAATACAGCTGGCCAATGGTTCAGAACCGACCGAAACTTCTCATTAACATCTTTTTTAATGCGAAACGTATGTGAAATTTTACACCATTACAGAGCTCATTATAAAAATCCTTCTGCTCTCACAATGCTTTACATAAAGCTACTATGCACCCTCACAATGCTTTACATAAAGCTACTATGCACCCTCACAATGCTTTACATAAAGTTACTATGCACCTTCACAATGCTCTTACATAAAGCTACTATGCACCCTCACAATGCTTTACATAAAGCTACTGTGACCCTCACAATGCTTTACATAAAGCTACTATGCACCTCACAATGCTTTACATAAAGTATGCACCTTCATAATGCTTTACATAAAGCTACTATGCACCCTCACAATGCTTTACATAAAGTATGCACCTTCATAATGCTTTACATAAAGCTACTATGCACCTCACAATGCTTTACATAAAGTATGCACCTTCATAATGCTTTACATAAAGCTACTATGCACCCTCACAATGCTTTACATAAAGTATGCACCTTCATAATGCTTTACATAAAGCTACTATGCACCCTCACAATGCTTTACATAAAGTATGCACTTCATAATGCTTTACATAAAGCTACTATGCACCTCACAATGCTTTACATAAAGTATGCACCTTCATAATGCTTTACATAAAGCTACTATGCACCCTCACAATGCTTTACATAAAGTATTCACCTTCATAATGCTTTACATAAAGCTACTATGCACCCTCACAATGCTTTACATAAAGTATGCACTTCATAATGCTTTACATAAAGCTACTATGCACCCTCACATACTTTACATAAAGCTACTCATCACTTTCTCCCCACCCTTAAGAGGCGGTCATAAAATACAACTACTGTAATATTTAAACCACGTAAACGATTACTGTTCCATTAAATGGTTATAAATTGCACTTAGAATGCCATACAATAACACTTTAATGGAGGGTAAGTGATGTTTTCACTGGCGTATAGACGTTAGAATATAGTTTCTATCTTGAGTCTTCACACGGATTTGCACTTTCGTGAATCTGGTGCTCATTATGTTATCTTTCTCTCTGATAACGACAATGTTGTAGTTGTCCTTAATCAAGAGTATAAGTTCTAAAAAGTCGATTACTTGATCTCTGACACATGCATCAACACTCCCTGCTTCTAACCCTCTTCCTCACATCACAACTTTAATCAATCTTAAATTCTTTATTCTCTGATCTCTGTACTACTGACTTCGATGTTCTCTGTTTCCTTGTTATTTGTCTCATTCTTCCTTATTTCTATTGTATTCTCTTCACTGCATTTCTTCAAGACATTCTGTCTCTCATCGTCTTACCTCTTACAATAGGTAAAATTTTCATTCTTCTTCCTGAATGCTTTCTCCGGATTATCACGGTCATTCTCAAGATTTAATCGAACATGTACGGCCACATAAGACCTGAAAATGCAAAGTCTTAATGCTGAGTCTCTCTTTATTTCCGTTTATCTTATTGATGTTCTGTTTTCTCAGAGTTAAGGCTAAGAAAAGGTTATATCATCCCACTATACCTTCTGATGTTGTATTTCCTGTTCTTATTCGCTTTTCAGTGGACTCCAACTCTTTTTACCTTTCAAGGCAAATAATATTTTCAAATCTTTGATGTTGCCATGGGCTCTCATTTATCCCCTGTTCTTTCTTATATTTATTTGGGGCATTTCGAAGCTGTTGTATTTCCTACTACTAGATCAGTCCTTCTTTCTGGATTAGCTACGTAGAAGATATTTGTTCTTTTGGTCACATGCCCTAGTGTCTTTCTAGTTCTTCTCGATGCAATAAACAATCTTCTTTTTATGAAGTTCAAAACTGAATGGGAGTCTTAATTCCTTGCTTCCTTTCCTTGATGTTCATGTCCACCGTTCTGTAACAGAATTTTATTTCTTCTGTTTACTGCAAGTGAAAAGTACATTCATTACTTTTCTTACCATGCTACTTCTGTCAAGAAAAGTGTTTTTATTTATCTCCTTGTCTTTGCTTTCCGAATCTGTGACCTTCAGATTCTCGTGGTCTACTGTTCTCTCCTATACCTTGCTAGAACTTGCCACTAATTTTCTGACAAAAGAAGAGTTCGCCTTGCTGACACTTGTTTTATTCTGTCATTTTATAGATCTAGCGTATCCTCTTAACTGCTCCTTTGCCAAAACAGTCTGCCATTCTTCTAGCCTTTACAAACGCCATCTTGTTGAATAAACCCTTATATACAACATTCGTATAATAAATCTTTGTCGGGGATTTGTTTCTTTAGATGCCTTCTTATCTTCTTACTTTATCTTTACCTCCTGCTCTCCTTTCCTCTTGCCTTGTCTTCCATATTTCTTTTGACTTCTTGTCTTCTGACTTTTCTCTTTCTTGCTCGATCTAATTTTCTAGTTAGTGAAAGTGCTTTTATATTCTCTTGGGAAGAGATGTTTGAGTGTTGAGTCACTTTGATCTTCTCGGCCATGAGACCTAACTGACCCTCATACTTTATTTATCCCTCGCCATACTGGATTTTTTATAGATGGATTTTGTGCTAGGAGGTTTATGTCCCGTGGGGGAATATTGCCGTGTGCCCGTGACCTAGTAGATCTCCAATAGGGCTCCACGGTACTCTCGCTCTTATGTACTATTGCTATTGGTTTCATTACTAATCTTACACTAATATTACACTCTAGTAATATTCCTAGAGTTAATAATACCATTGCTATTATTTCTGTTACTGTCTCATTACTATTAATACCACCACTGCTACCGTTACTGATTATATACTACACCTACTAATACTAATATATACTTTCTACTACTACTACTACTACTATTATACATCTACTGCTACTACTACTACTACTACTACTGCTACTATCTGCTAACTTCTACTAATACTACTATACTACTACTACTACTACTACATTACTCTCTTATGCTGATGTGTTCTGCTTTTTTCAGTTCGAAACCAATGACAAAATACTCTACAATTTTTTTATTGCAGAATAGGTTTTCCACCAAAATACTTATGAGTTTATCTGGGGAAAAAGGTTTTCACTCACCTCTCTGAAAGGCCTTCATGGAGTTTATCTGACAGGGTTTGGGGGCACGCCTGCGGCTCTCGAGACCAGCCCAGGGTTGGTCTGATACAGGCTTTAGGCTGCCGGCAAGAGAGTACCGAACCCACCCGGTTTGGTGGGAGATTTCAGGTGCCAAAGAGGAAGAGTAGTTTCACCAAGCCCACCTTTGTAAGTGTGGGGAGTAGTTTCACCAAGCCCACCTTTGTAAGTGTGGGGAGTAGTTTCACCAAGCCCACCTTTTGTAAGGTGTGGGGGAGTAGTTTCACCAAGCCCACCTTTGTAAGTGTGGGGAGTAGTTTCACCAAGCCCACCTTGTAAGTGTGGGAGAGTTTCACCAAGCCCACCTTTGTAAGTGTGGGGAGTAGTTTCACCAAGCCCACCTTTGTAAGTGTGGGGAGTAGTTTCACCAAGCCCACCTTTGTAAGTGTGGGGAGTAGTTTCACCAAGCCCACCTTTGTAAGTGTGGGGAGTAGTTTCACCAAGCCCACCTTTGTAAGTGAGGGAGTAGTTTCACCAAGCCCACCTTTGTAAGTTGGGAGTAGTTTCACCAAGCCCACCTTTTAAGTGTGGGGAGTAGTTTCACCAAGCCCACCTTGTAAGTGTGGGGAGTAGTTTCACCAAGCCCACCTTCTAAGTGGGGAGTAGTTTCACCAAGCCCACCTTTTAAGTTTTGGGAGTAGTTTCACCAAGCCCACCTTTTAAGTGTGGGGAGTAGTTTCACCAAGCCCACCTTTGTAAGTATGGGAGTAGTTTCACCAAGCCCACCTTTTTAAGTGGGGAGTAGTTTCACCAAGCCCACCTTTTTAAGTGTGGGGAGTAGTTTCACCAAGCCCACCTTTGTAAGTATGGGGAGTAGTTTCACCAAGCCCACCTTTGTAAGTGTGGGGAGTAGTTTCACCAAGCCCACCTTTTAAGTGTGGGGAGTAGTTTCACGAAGCCCACCTTTGTAAGGGATAGGAGTAGTTTCACCAAGCCCACCTTTGTAAGTGTGGGAGTAGTTTCACCAAGCCCACCTTTTAAGTGTGGGGAGTAGTTTCACGAAGCCCACCTTTGTAAGTATAGGAGAGTTTCACCAAGCCCACCTTGTAAGTGTGGGGAGTAGTTTCACCAAGCCCACCTTTTTAAGTGTGGGGAGTAGTTTCACGAAGCCCACCTTTGTAAGTGTGGGAGAAGTTTCACCAAGCCCACTCTGTGGGTGTTCAAGCCACCTTTGGGGGGGAGTAGTTTCACCAAGCCCACCTTTTAAGTGTGGGGAGTAGTTTCACCAAGCCCACCTTTGTAAGTGTGGGGAGTAGTTTCACCAAGCCCACCTTTTAGTATGGGGAGTAGTTTCACCAAGCCCACCTTTGTAAGTGTGGGGAGTAGTTTCACCAAGCCCACCTTTGTAAGTATGGGGAGTAGTTTCACCAAGCCCACCTTTTTAAGTGTGGGGGAGTAGTTTCACCAAGCCCACCTTTTTAAGTGTGGGGGAGTAGTTTCACCAAGCCCACCTTTGTAAGTGTGGGGAGTAGTTTCACCAAGCCCACCTTTGTAAGTGTGGGGAGTAGTTTCACCAAGCCCACCTTTTTAAGTGTGGGGGAGTAGTTTCACCAAGCCCACCTTTGTAAGTGTGGGGAGTAGTTTCACCAAGCCCACCTTTGTAAGTGTGGGGAGTAGTTTCACCAAGCCCACCTTTGTAAGTGTGGTTGTCATGTACATGACACCAGTGGTTGTCATGTACACAACACCAGTGGTTGTCATGTACACAACACCAGTGGTTGTCATGTACACAACACCAGTGGTTGTCATGTACACTACACCAGTGATTGTCATGTACATGACACCAGTGGTTGTCATGTACACAACACCAGTGGTTGTCATGTACACAACACCAGTGGTTGTCATGTACATGACAACAGTGGTTGTCATATATACGACACCAGTGATTGTCATGTACACAACACCAGTGATTGTCATGTACACAACACCTGTGGTTGTCATGTACACAACACCAGTGATTTTCATGTACACAACACCAGTGGTTGTCATGTACATGACACCAGTGATTGTCATGTACACAACACCAGTGGTTGTCATGTACATGACACCAGTGGTTGTCATGTACACAACACCAGTGGTTGTCATGTACACAACACCAGTGGTTGTCATGTACATGACACCAGTGGTTGTCATGTACACAACACCAGTGGTTGTCATGTACACAACACCAGTGGTTGTCATGTACACTACACCAGTGATTGTCATGTACACAACACCAGTGGTTGTCATGTACACAACACCAGTGGTTGTCATGTACACTACACCAGTGATTGTCATGTACACAACACCAGTGGTTGTCATGTACACAACACCAGTGGTTGTCATGTACACTACACCAGTGATTGTCATGTACACAACACCAGTGGTTGTCATGTACATGACACCATTAGTTGTCATGTACACAACACCAGTGGTTGTCATGTACACAACACCAGTGGTTGTCATGTACACAACACCAGTGGTTGTCATGTACACAACACCAGTGGTCATGTACACAACACCAGTGGTTGTCATGTACACAACACCAGTTGATGTCATGTACATGACACCAGTGGTTGTCATGTACACAACACCAGTGGATGTCATGTACATGACACCAGTGGTTGTCATGTACACAACACCAGGGGTTGTCATGTACACAACACCAGTGGTTGTCATGTACACAACACCAGTGGTTGTCATGTACACAACACCAGTGGTTGTCATGTACATGACACCAGTAGTTGTCATATACACAACAGCAGTGACTGTCATATACCAGTCATATAAGGCGCTCGTGTACAAGTCACCAGAAAAAGTTATTCTCATATGTTTCTGGTTTCTACAATCATTTAAAGAAATAGTTAAAAATATGACCATAATTTTTAAAGAGGTGGACCGGTAAGCCAGCGGAAGGCCTCGGTCAGATGACCAAAAGGCGGGTCATCATATGACTAAGACTCGCGTCTGGAAAGACTTGTTTCCTAACAAACCTTAACTAACCTAACACTAATTTGTTTAGTAA
The DNA here is from genome assembly GCA_009830355.1 of Cherax destructor. NCBI lineage: Eukaryota > Metazoa > Arthropoda > Malacostraca > Decapoda > Parastacidae > Cherax > Cherax destructor. The sequence goes on along the minus strand of WNWK01051757.1, from coordinate 4,351 downwards.
CTGACAGTGTTGTTGATGTTTATTCCTCGAAGAGTTGCAACCAGTGGTTTAAATTACTGATGATTTTCAATGCTCTCTACAGAGCTTTGTAGTTACTGATGTCATTCTTGTTTTCGCTAAAGATGTTTGTAATTCTGGTTACTACTCACTCACTACTCTGGTTACAGTCACATGGTTTCTCACTATCTAAGTCCTCATATAACTTCCACGGTAATTGAAGGTGTTTATGTGTAATGATGACGTTGTATTTATCTTGTGCTCATAATCACATAGTTCTCTTCCAACATAATCACATAGTTCTCTTCCAACATAATCACATAGTTCTCTTCCAACATAAATACATAGTTCTCTTCCAACATAATCACATAGTTGTCTTCCAACATAATCACATAGTTCTCTTCCAACATAATCACATAGTTCTCTTCCAACATAAATACATAGTTCTCTTCCAACATAATCACATAGTTCTCTTCCAACATAATCACATAGTTCTCTTCCAACATAAATACATAGTTCTCTTCCAACATAATCACATAGTTGTCTTCCAACATAATCACATAGTTCTCTTCCAACATAATCACATAGTTCTCTTCCAACATAATCACATAGTTCTCTTCCAACATAAATACATAGTTGTCTTCCAACATAATCACATAGTTCTCTTCCAACATAATCACATAGTTCTCTTCCAACATAAATACATAGTTCTCTTCCAACATAATCACATAGTTCTCTTCCAACATAACCACATAGTTCTCTTCCAACATAATATCGCGCAGTTATCACTCCAATAAGATCAGATGAGGAGTTTTTGAGACATTTTTATGTTAAGATATGTTAAGTTGGATTAAGTTTAGTAAGGTTCAGGTTAAGTTAGATTAAATTAAGATAGATATGATATAGTTAGATTAAGCTCTGTGAGGCTAACCTCCCCTAATTTAAATGCAACTATCGAACCAAAACAACCAAGAAACGTAAGAATAAGAATGATACGAGGATACAAATCAGGTTATCAGTAAAAAAAAATCGTTTTAGCCCAATGTATAGAGAGAATCTTCTTAAATACAATGTTTCCACAAGCGCACTTGATGGTAACTTTAAGTTTGTTCTTCACTGCATCACACGTAACGAACGCCTATTGCATAACACATTTTTGTTTTTATTTAAGGAAATATTGCTCATTAAAGAATTCTAAGCAACATTAGCACTGACTTTCTCAAACATTTTACCAGTTCATGGGAAACATTATATTTTCCTGTACACTGGTGGTGCTTCTCTTTACCTATTTAATGTCCAGGGACGGAATGGAATCCCGTTCTCCTCGTTAGGAAAAGTATTAATTAAGGACACACTTTGTTATTCATGAAGATACGAAGATCTTTGTCTATGATTATGAGGGTTTGAAAGCTCCTTTACTCATCAGTCTGAGCTCTCTTCCTTTAGGCATGACAACTTCTTTTCTATGGTCTTGAGAACTCTCATCCTTCCAGCATGGTCGCTGCCTTCCAGCATGGTCGCTGCCTTCCAGCATGGTCGCTGCCTTCCAGCATGGTCGCTGCCTTCCAGCATGGTCGCTGCCTTCCAGCATGGTCGCTGCCTTCCAGCATGGTCGCTGCCTTCCAGCATGGTCGCTGCCTTCCAGCATGGTCTCTGCCTTCCAGCATGGTCGCTGCCTTCCAGCATGGTCGCTGCCTTCCAGCATGGTCGCTGCCTTCCAGCATGGTCGCTGCCTTCCAGCATGGTCGCTGCCTTCCAGCATGGTCGCTGCCTTCCAGCATGGTCGCTGCCTTCCAGCATGGTCGCTGCCTTCCAGCATGGTCGCTGCCTTCCAGCATGGTCTCTGCCTTCCAGCATGGTCGCTGCCTTCCAGCATGGTCGCTGCCTTCCAGCATGGTCGCTGCCTTCCAGCATGGTCTCTGCCTTCCAGCATGGTCGCTGCCTTCCAGCATGGTCTCTGCCTTCCAGCATGGTCGCTGCCTTCCAGCATGGTCGCTGCCTTCCAGCATGGTCGCTGCCTTCCAGCATGGTCTCTGCCTTCCAGCATGGTCGCTGCCTTCCAGCATGGTCTCTGCCTTCCAGCATGGTCGCTGCCTTCCAGCATGGTCGCTGCCTTCCAGCATGGTCGCTGCCTTCCAGCATGGTCTCTGCCTTCCAGCATGGTCGCTGCCTTCCAGCATGGTCTCTGCCTTCCAGCATGGTCGCTGCCTTCCAGCATGGTCTCTGCCTTCCTGATTCACGAAATCGTAATGACATGATTGCAAACAAACCATACCAAAGATGGGACTTGAATTCGCGGTTAGAGAATCATAAAACTCCAGACCAACACGTTAGCCACTGGACCAGCTGGCTACAATAAGATTCATCCAACTAGGCACATTTATACACCATAGCCTCTTCAAGGGAAGGGGGGGGGGGGGGGCTCCTTGGCATGGTGAACAGGTTTCTTGGTCTGAGGAATTAGACCATTTGGTCTCCTTCTTCAGACCGAACATAATTACCCCCCAATCCCCCCTCCCCAATGCCATCCTCCCCATTCCCCCTTTTCCTTCCCTTCCCTATCCCCTTCCTGTTTTCAGCCTTTGGGATTCTCCCCACAGGCATTCTGGTTCCTAGGTAGGGGGAAGGGTACCGTGGTCCATCCCATTCCGTTGAGGTCCTTGGCGGTGGTGTAGTTTGCCGTGGAATTTGGATAGTCTGGGGATGTGCCCATCCCTCTTCGGTCTCCCAGGGGGTGGCTTTGGGTGTCTTTCAGTTGACGGGTGTATCTCTGGAGGCTGCCTTTCGGATTCCAGGGGTGGTGGCCAAAGGAGGTATGCTTTGTGGCGGGTGTCTAGCCGCCATCTTTTATGTCCGCCGAGATGGCTCGGTGGATGTGAGGTTGCTATCCCGGATTGCTGGTTTACTGGCGTGAAGGGTAGGGTATGGCACGGGTTCCATGCAGCATCTGCACTACTTGCAGTGTTGAGGTCCTCTTGGGTGCGGAGGGGGATTTATTGACCTTTCATTCCTCCTAGGAGCTATTCCTCCACGTTCCTCTTTTTTTATTTTTTTTTTATTTTTATTTTTTTTTATTTTATTTTCTAAAAAAACAAAAAGAAAAGTAACCTAACCATGGAGTTCCCAATCCATGAACCTGTTACCCCCGGGCTCCTTCCTGATACCGCACCCTGTTCCAACCCTGCCTCGTTATTAGACCACTCTTTGGACATTTCTAATACCCCTGTACCTCTTGCTGGTGCCGTTTCGTCACCTGCTTCAGGTACCGGGGTTTCGACTGACTCCTTTGATACGTCTGACCTCCGCTCTTCTTTGACTATGCTTCCGGCTTCTCCCTCTACGGTGCGGCAATTTTCGAATCGCCCGCCCATCCCATGTCGGACCAACTCCGGACCACTTAGAAACGACCGGCCCGTAACAATGGACTAAGTTTTTTGCTTTACGACCGACTTCCTCTACTGACTATCTTTCCGACCATAGTATTGGCAAGGCGCTCCTACGCCATGTTGGTAGAGATATATCCTTTCATATTCTTAAGAGCGGTATACGCATCGTCACGGTCCAGAATGCTTACCAAGCTTACGATCTTTCTCTCCTTACAACTACCGATACTATTCCTGTAACTATTGAAAAACATCATTCTCTCAATTCTTGTAGTGGTACTGTCATTCTGCCCCATGCCATTGTCCAACAGAATTTCCAGACATGTGGTGATGACATTCTGGAACAGCTAGAACTCCAAGACCCCCAATCCTCAAAGTAGACACTTATGTCCTCCCTGCCCACAGGCGGAGACGATACCCTTGCAATGTTGCTCGGCTAACTTTTGACTGCTGTGAGCTTTCATCCTCTGTTTATATAGCGGGACACCGTTTACAAGTTCGAAAGGTGAACCCTACACTGCAACAGTGTAGAAATTGCTGGCATTTTGGTCATCTAGCGAAATATTGCAGGTCCATGGCCGAATGCCCAGTCTGTGGTGCCGACGACCATACCAATACGTCTTGTAGTCTTACTCTCTCTTGCCTTGTCATGAGGCTCACCCATCTTACTCTCGCTCTTGTCTCAAAAAGGCAGAAGGTTTCCCCTATGCTATAACAGTCTCTCATCTATGCTTCCAAGTAAGACTTCCCCGTATTTCTTATTCTCATGTTACTAAACGTCCCCCACCTCTGGGGTCCCAACTTCTGCAGCCTCCTCTGTAGTCACCCCTTCTGCATTCACCCATGTCTCTAATTCTTTTGCTGTCCTGGACTCAGAGGTCCCTACCTGAACACCTCATTCTGTTCTCACTTCTTCACCTTCTCAATCACAAGTTTCTGTGTCTACAAGACCTTGTACAACACCTCCTCCC
>WNWK01051756.1:0-12383 GCA_009830355.1 Cherax destructor | reverse complement strand
TCAGGATAACAGGCCTTAAGAACCTGAGTTTGTAATACCCACCTTTATCCATCCCTTCACCCATACACTCCCTCCATGTTTACCTCCCCCTCCCCACCACTCTTTCACAGACCTCACCCCCACACTTGCACCCACCTCTCTCCCAAACACTTGCCCTCACCTACATATCCTCACCCACCTGCCTCTACCCATCCCTACACCAGTGCCCATCTAACCATATGCTCCAGTGCCACATAGGACATACAACAGGTGAAGGGAATGCAGGGAACCAGTGACAGCATGTACCCGCAGGCCACTCTCATCCCTTTGCTCAGAACTTCACATACACTTCTTCACCCAGTACCCTGTCCTCACCCAATAGCTGGCATGCTCCCACAAACTAGTTCACACATTCCCACCCACCAGCTCGCGTTCTCCCACTCACTAGCCTTGGTCTGAGGCTCTCTGTGAGACAGGGAAGGAAACATATCGTATGCCACATTTTTCCCTACATGTATTCCACCCTGTAAACCAATTTTGCAACTGGGTTATAGTGAAAACATGTTAACAAACCTCATGTTATCTGACGGTCTACTGTACTATGATGGCCTTTTCATATGCTATTAAATTTTGAATGAACCTTTTCAATCGTATGTAAAAAATTTCACTATGTAGAGGAGCTTACCTTTGAATACTTTTGAAGAGTTTCGAGAGTTTCACTACTCTTGGAACCCGGCCATGGGTCAGGCTCGTCTGGTGCTTGCCTGGTCAACCAAGCTGTTGCTGCTGGAGGCCCACTGCCCCACATATCCATCACAGCCTGGCTGATGTGGCACCTGGTGAACATATTTGTCCAGTTTCCTCTTGAAGGCTTCTACACTTGTTCCAGCCATGTTTCTGATATCTTCTGGTAAGATGTTGAAAAGTCTGGGACCCCGGATGTTGATACAGTGTTCTCTTATTGTCCCCACCACACCCCTGCTCCTCACTGGGTTTATTTTTTTCACTTCCTCCCATATCTCTCACTATAATATGTTGTTATGGCAGTGTGCAGATTTGAGACCAGGCTCTCGAGCACTTTCCAGGTACAGTGGTACCCCAAATTTCGGCCATAATTCATTCCAGAAGGCTGTTCGAGTGCTGTTACCGAACAAATCTGTTCTCATAAGGAATAATGTAAATTAGATTAGTCCATTTCAGACCCCCAAAAATACACTTACAAACGCACTTACAATAATACACTTAAATAATTGTTCGAGTTGGGAGCTGTACGAAACTCGGGGTACCACTGTATATATTATCATGTACAGTCATCCCTTGGTTTTCGTGTTTAATCCGTTCCAGAGGGATCGACTAAAACCAAAAACGACGAAAACTAAAACCATTTTCCCTATAAGAAATAATGGAAATTCAATTAATCCGTTTCATGCACAAATGAATGAACTCAATGTGGCACTTAACTTTATTGAAGACTGATGTTGCTGGATGGAAGAGAGGGAGGAGGGGAGAGGTAAGAGACCCTATTTTTTGGAAGGGAAATCCCCCTCCATAAGGATTCTATGTACCAAGTCCTCATCTGGGGTCACTTCCCTTCTTTGTCTTTTAATCCCACTAGGACCAGCTTGAGAGTCACTGCACACCTGTGGCACTAAATATCTGTCCAGAGAGCTCTGTGTCTGGCATCTCTTAAAAATGTCCCTAAAATGGGAAAAGAGATTGTCATTGAACATGTTGATGAGACGGATTGCAACATCTTTGTCAGGGTGATGTTCCTCCACAAATGAATGCAACCCTACTACACATTCCACAAATCTCCTTAATCTCTGAAGGTGCCGCCTTACATCTCTCTTCCTCCTCCATTGAAGCAATTTCCTGAGATCTGCTTTGGTGTTGCAGCTCAAGCTCTTGCAGCTCTTCAGTAGTTAGATCTTCATTGTGGTCCTCCACCAACTCTTCCACATCCTGTCCAATCACATCCAACCCCATGGAATTCCCCAATGCCACAATACTTTCCACAACTTCCACAGGCTCCTCAGGGTCAGCCCCAAACCCTTCAAAATCCCTCTCTTGGACACAATCTGGCCACAACTTTCTCCAAGCAGAGTTCATTGTCCTGGAAGTCACTCCCTGCCAAGCTTTATCTATAAGGCCTATGCAATGGAAGACATTGAAGTGATCTTCCAGAACTCTTATAGGGTCAATGCAGAGTCATTGGTCACATCAAAGCACCTTTGAAACATTGCTTTGGTGTACAGTTTTTTGAAGTTTGCAATGACCTGTTGGTCCATGGGCTGGATGAGAAGAGTGGTGTTAGGAGGCAAGAACTTCACTGTTACAAATTTGAAATCCTTAGACATTTAGTCTTCCAAGTCTTGAGGATGAGCAGGAGCATTGTCCATTACCAGGAGGCACTTGAGCCCCAATTTATTGTCCAATAGATATTTCCATTTCTTCACACTGGGGCCAAACACTTGATTAAACCATTCCAGGAAAATTTCCCTAGTGACCCATGCCTTAGGGTTAGACTTCCACATCACACACAGTTTACTCTTGTCAACACTGTATTTCTTGAACACTCTGGGAGTTTCAGAGTGATACACCAGTAAAGGCTTCACTTTGAAATCCCCACTAGCATTACCACACAACATTAGAGTTAGCCTGTCTTTCATAGGCTTGTGTCCTGGCATTGCCTTTTCCTCCTGCGTGATGTAGGTCCTCCTTGGCATTTTCTTCTAAAAGAGGCCTGTTTTGTCACAATTAAACACTTGTTGGGGTTTAAATTCTTCTGCCTCTACATATTCTTTAAAGTCACGCACAAATTTTTTAGCCCCTTGTTTATCTGAACTGGCACCCTCACCATGCCTTACAACACTGTGTATGCCACTTCGCTTCTTGAAGTTTTTGAACCAGCCTTTGCTGGCCTTAAATTCATCAACATCAACACTGGTTTCAGGCATTTTCTTGACAAGATCGGCATGCAATTGCCTTGCTTTTTCACATATGATGGATTGCACAACACTATCACCCACTAGCAGTTTTTCATTTATCCACACCAACAACAATTTCTCCATATTTTCCATTGTTTGTGATCTCTGTTTCGTTATCGTATTCACCACTTTCGCAACATTAGCTTCCATGATTTCTTTTCTCTTCGCCACAATTGAACCGATGGTTGATGGGGCCTTCTTGTATATCCTGGCGAGCTCGGCAATACGTACACCACTATCATATTTTTCTATTATTTCTTTCTTCAGTTCTATGGTGTTCTTCACTTTCTTTACCAAGGAACTGGCACTAGGAGCTTTCTTTGGGCCCATGGTAGCTTATTTAGTAGTCACACACAATAATCAAGGGCCAATTAACAATGAATTGTTAATAAATGTTTTGTATGAACTCCTGGGGTGATGTTCACTCAAGCATAAACAATGCTAGACTGCGGGACAATGTGCGTGGGAGGTGCGTGGGTGGCGGTCTTGCGGCTTTGTATGTGCGCTGGGCACATGGACAGGTTCCATACCATCGATGAAAACTAAGACAATCAACGAAAACTGAGACAATATTTCCACGAAAAAAGTGCACAAAAACCAAAATCACCGAAAACTGAGACACACGAAAACCAAGGGTTGACTGTATCTTTCTCTTTTCCGCTCCAGTGAGTACATGTTCAAGACTAGGTGTTCCCAGTAATTTAGGTGCTTTACAGTCTCAATGTGAGCCATAAACGATCTCTGTATTTGTTCCAGCTCTGATATTTCTCTGGCTTTGAACTGGGCCGTCAGCACTGAGCAATATTCTAAATGAGGGAGCACTATCGATTTGAAGAGTTTCACCATCGGCATTATTTCCCTTGTTTTGAAAGTTCTCAATACTCGCCCCGTCATCTTCCTGGCTGTCATGATCTTTGTCTTGTTATGGTCTTTACCCCTTTGAGGGTCCAAGCCGTAGATCTACGTCATGAGCTCAGCTCCCTCAGATTAGCTGTGAGCGGTAAATTTAGGCCTAGATATGAGAGAATGCATCTATGTGGTGTGCACCATATAAAACAAATCTTGCAGCACGCAGTGCATGAGATAAAAAAATGTGACCGTGTTTTTGGATTAAAACAGTGACTGCGGTGTATTTTTGTATGATTTTTACAGTAGTATTCGTGGTTTTTTTTGTCCCATTTGATAGAATGGAAGATATAGTACTGAAAATAGCTTGAAATTCAACTCAAAGTTGCAGAAATGTTCGATTTTTGCCGATGTTCAAGAGTAAACAAATGTCACGCATCCAATACACATTAACTGTGGGGTCTAATAATACGTTCATGAATGTGTTGATATTATTTATACAATTATTACAATACTGCATAACAGTAAGTCTTCTGTTTTTTTGGTGAGAATAAAAATTCTTTATGTAAATAAAAATCAAAATGGGTAGTTAAAATAGTTGATTGGGCAGTTTCTTGTGCTCAATTGATAAAATGAAAGTAATACTAGCAAAATAGCTAAGAATTTGGCTAATGGAATAATGTAATTGGCCAAAAAATAGAAGTCAAAGTGGGCAAAATTGCCAATGCATAAATATCGATGACGCAGTAAAATTTGCAATAGTGTAATTGCGTCTATTTTCCATCAAATTTCATACGTTTTGTTTTATTACCTTGAGAAAAAAATTCTCTACCATTTCATAAAAAAAAAAAAATGTTTTTTGAAAATTCTTGGACCTTCAAAGGGTTAAACCTTTCAGGGTCCGTGCCGTAGTTCTACGGCTCTCAGTTCTGGGTCCAAACCGTAGGTCTACGTCATGAGCTCCGCTCACTCAGATAAGCTTTGAGTGGTAAATTTGGGCCTAGATATGAGAGAATACATCTATGTGGTAAGTGTGCACCACATAAAACAAATCCTGCAGCACACAGTGCATAATGAGAAAAAAAACAACTGAAACCATAATTTTCGATTAAAACAGCGACTTTGCAGTGTTTTTTCGTATAATTTTTATAGTTGTATTTGCGATTTCTTGGTCTCATTTGATAAAAGGGAAGATATTTTACAGATATAGAGATGATTTTGATTGGTTTTAATAGTGGAAATGGCTTGAAACTGAGCTCAAAGTAGCAGAAATGTTAAATTTTCGCCGATGTTGAAGAGTAAACAAATGACCTCACACGTCTAATATGCGCCAGCTGGTGGGTCTAATATATGTTCACAAATGTGGTGATATTATTTGTACAATTATTACAATATTGCATAACAATAAATCTTCCATTTTTTGGTTTGAATAAAAATTCATTATGTGAATAAAAAATAAAAAAGGAATTCATTGGTAAAGACTGAAAACGTAACTAATGAACAGAGGAAATGTTAGTTTAGTGCCAGGAATGCCTGCATTGTTTATTCTGCACCCTATTTTGAAATTGGAATATTTTGAACTTTGAGTTAAATTGGTTAAATTACCAATTTCCAATCACTTTATTTTGTAGTTGAAACAGTTGACTGGGTGATTTCTTGTGGTCAATCGATAGAATAGAAGTAATACTAGTGAAATAACTAAGAATTTGGTCGATTGGAATAATGTAATTGGCCTAAAATGGGAGTCAAAGTTGGCAAAATTGCAGATGCGTAAATATCGCTGACATATCAAAATTCGCAAGAGCATAATTTCGTCATTTTTCAATCAAATATTTTGTACTTTTTGTTTTATTACCTTCAGAAAAAGATTCTCTACCATTTCATAAGAAAAAACAAGCAAATTTTTTTTTTAAATCTTGGACACTGGTGCACCCCTTCCAAAAAATGGCCTTGGATCCTGAAAGGGTTAAAAAAAAAAAAGGTCAGCAGATATAATTATTCCCAGGTCTTTTACGTGTTCCTTTCGTTCTATTTGGTGACCCTCTTGAGTTTTGCATATATTGTTCCTTTTAAGTTCTTCATTCTTTCCATACCTAAGCAGCTGGAACTTATCACCACTGAACGTCATGGTGTTCTCCACTGCCCACTGGAAAACCCTGCTTATTTCTTCCTGTAATTTGTCAGTGTCCTCTACCGTAGTGACTTTCATGCATATTTTTATGTGAGAAGTTTGGGCTACTGGTTTATAATTTTTAGCTAATGCTCTACTACCTCCCTTATGCAAAGGAGCTATTTCTGCACTCTTTAAGGCTTCTGGTATTTCACCTAGGTCTAAGCTCTTTCTCCAAAGAATACTGAGGGCTCGTGCTAGTCAGTTAGATGGTCTGCGTGGCCTTCTGCTGGAGTGAAAAATATTTCTGTATTTTCTACCTTGCTGTTATTTAGTAGGTTGCTGAACACCAACTTATACTGTTCTAGGATTTCACTCATTTCCTGTTCATCATCAGTATACAAATCACCTCTCAATAATGGTCCAATTCTACAGGTAGTTCTTAGCTTGGATTTTGCATAGGAAGGATGTCATAAGAAATACTGCAGCTAAGCCACTATTTCAATGAGGGAACAAACAATACACTGGTCCTTTATAATGTACAAAAGATTGTCATTTAGCACAAGTTTATTTGGAACAATTCGGGTATAGCACGATTGAAGAATTGCGGCACAATTTTATGTAACACATAAAATTAATTTAACACGATTCGTGGAGGGGAAAAAATTTGAGCACGTGGTTGCCCGGTCGCCCGCAGTGGGTTACACCACTGAGTCAGTGGGGGAGACCTACCGCCATCCCCCTGCCACCTTCCCAGCCTTCAGTTGGGTTCATACGTGTGTAGGACGACGATACTCGGGAACATCGCTGTGTTTATTTACATACATTGTACATATTTTCATTGCCATTTGTTAAATCTGCCAAGCAATCATGGCACCCAGTAAGCATACAAGTGTTGCTGAAAGTGGCAAGAAAAGGTTTAAGCATTCAAGTCTAGGAATTACAAAGAAAACTGAGATATTAGATAAGCTTAAGAGTGGCTCACATGTGGTGGATATGGCGGGGGTCTATGGCCTTAATGAAACATCAGTTCGTACAATTAAAAAGAATGAGGCGAATATATGAGCTTGACTGACTTACTGAATGACTTGACTGACTGACTTGACTGACTTGACTGACTTACTGACTTGATTGAGTGACTTACTGACTTGACTGACTGACTTACTGACTTGACTGAATGACTTACTGACCATTGACTTCAGTACCAAAGCCTCTACCATCCACCTCAGTCCAGTAGGGCCACAGCATAACTCTCCACTCTCCACAATCATCCACAAACACCAGCACCCACAATTTAAGGTAAGAAATACTATTATTTCTGTTTCATTTGTAATCTTAAGCAGTAAAAACAACATAATACATCACGATAATGAACTACAATTACATATTCACTTTTATTTTTGTAAGATCTGTTGGTCTAAAAAAAAGGTTTGGCTTTTTGGGCTCCCAGGAACGTAGCCCTATTTTTCCCATAAGTTCTTCAGTTCATCTAACATGATTTTACCTAACATGGCATTTTTAGGAATGTAACTATCGTGTTAAATGACGGTCTACTGTACGCACTTTTTTAGAAACCTGATTTAAAACTTAAAATGTGTGAGCATTTTTGAACTCTTACCAATGATATATTCCAATTAAATGCTGCCTTGTTAAAGATGATTCCTCCACCAAGCACAGTGAGACCATAATGCCTGCAGGCATCATTTAATTCCTGAATACTGGGAAAGCACAGGACAGAAGCAAGGTCCTCCTGTTTATACACTAAGCCTTTGCTATTATGGGCTATACTTAAAATACTAAGTGCTTTTCTGTGGAGAGAAAGGAGAAAAGAATTATCAACTCACAACTTTAAATATTTCAAATTATATGGCATAAAAGAACACTATTAAATTTCCATCATATACATACTAAAATTTCGGATTTAAATATTTTTTATATGCAAGTAGTTTATGATTAACCCTTTAACTGTCCAAACATAGATCTATGTTCTTACCACTAGTGCTTCAAATGTAGATCTACGTTTCATTTTTCCTGCCTCCAAATTTGGCACAATTGGCCTGAGATGCATGGTCAGCATCTGGGACCACTTAGTACCTTGTGGGAGCACCAGTTCAATTGAGCGCCAGCTAGAGAAAACAGCGTGGCAAACACCTGGGATTCACTGATGTCATGTAGTATTAACACTCCCATTTTAAGAGGAAAGTGACGTTGACCCCGAGTTTAGTGGCTTTGAGGTGGATGTGGCCACAAGTGTTCGAGGAAATATAAAAAACCACGATAATAACCCATGTGCAACATTTGTGCAACACCCTTTCAATTTTGGTACCACTGGTAGTTTCATCCTGCAAGAATGTCTTATAACCTATGCCCTAAGTAAAGAGAAACAATTCTGGAACGTGCAATACATGTTCGGCAGGCTGGCTGGCTTGACTGGCTGATTGACTTGGCTGTCTCTATCTCCGTCTCTCTGTCTGTATCTATATCTGTCTTTGTCTATCTCTGTCTCACAGGTACACATAAATACAATTATACTTAGTGCAACTTACCTAAGATAACCCCAAAAATCCAGACAAAGTGCTATACTGTGCTTGTAGATATAATGTACAGTGGACCCTTGAAAATCGTCTCCCTTGAAGATCGGCGAATTTGAAAATCGTCCACTTTTTTTGGCAAAAAAAATTGACTTGAAAATTGGCGGTCGTCTGAAACACGCCCGCGTGGCCTCCCCGCCGCCTGGGCACATAAGCACCACATTGAGCGTCAGTGTGTCATTGTTTACCAGCGAGTGACCGCCACCCACGCATTCATACCATATATTTTATCATTCCATTCGTTTTAGTGCTTGCAACTGCTAAATAAGCCACCAGGGCCCAAAGAAAGCTCCTAGTGCCAGCTCTTTGCTAGAGAATGCGAGAAACATGATAGAATTCAAGAAAGAACACACAAGACAAGGTACTTCCCCACACCAGGCAGGGTACTTCCCCACACCAGGCAGGGTACTTCCCCACACCAGGCAGGATACTTCCCCCACACAAATCAGCCAGGGTACTTCCCCACACCAGGCAGGGTACTTCCCCACACCAGGCAGGGTACTTCCCCACACCAGGAAGGGTACTTCCCCACACAAATCAGCCAGGGTACTTCCCCACACCAGGCAGGGTACTTCCCCACACCAGGCAATATACTTCCCCCACACAAATCAGCCAGGGTACTTCCCCACACCAGGCAGGGTACTTCCCCACACCAGGCAGGATACAGTGGACCCTCGGTTAACGAATACCCCGGAAATCGTGCAATTATGTAAGTATAATTTTGTAAGTTCTTGTGGAAGTGTATTTTTGGGGGTCTGAAATAGACTAACCTACGTGAAATTTTTCCTTAAGGGAGTAAATTCGTTCGGTAATGGCACTTGAGCAGACTTCAGGAGTGAAGTTTTTACGAAACTCGGGGGTCCACTGTACTTCTCCACACAAATCAGCCAGGGTACTTCCCCACACCAAGCTCAAACAAATGTCTTATTTTAGGTTAAATGTTTTATTTTAGATTAATATAGACATTTTCATTACTCCATCTATGATATTTTCTTCAAAATTATATAAGAAACATGTTACATATCATATAGCATATAAACATTGATACAATGTTTATATGCTATCGAGTGGTGAGTTGGGTAGAGAGTAAACATTACGTTTTCTCTGATGCAGTGTTAGAGAAAACTGTAAATGTGGCGTCTGGTGCAGTAACCGCCCATCATACGCATTTGTTTACAATTCTTGGCATGAATTATTCATTACTTCTCCCTTTGTTTATGGCGGCATCTAAAGGTAGTTGTTAGAAACGATTAAACTCAGTGAACATGGTAATAATATGGCTGTATAGTGTAATAATATGGCTGTGTAGTGTAATAATATGGCTGTGTAGTGAAGCCCCGGGTGGGGGGCTACATACATCTACAGGCTACCTACACTGAATTCCTACAAATAAATACTAAACACCTCTCTCCCTACATTAAGACTAACAAATATTTTAAAGTAAGTAATGAATGTACTGTGGCAGTAAAAGACAAAGAAGGGAAGTAACCCCAGAAAAGGACTTGGTACTTGAAGTCTATGGAAGGGATTTCCACTTCCAAACACTAGCAACATCACCACCACCTTCCCTCCTCCCTTCTTCCACAACTCTTCAATAAAGGTAAGTGTCAATTTATTACTATATCTCATTGTTTTGTGTAGATAAATGTACATTTTATGTAAAAAAAAAAAAAAATTTTTTATATACTTTTGGGTGCCTAAAACGGATTAATTTGATTTGCATTATTTCTTATGGGGAAAATGGTTTTGAAAATCATCCATTTTGAAAATCGCCGGCCTCTCAAGAACGGATTAATCACGATTTTCAAGGGTCCACTGTATAGTAAGCGCGACTGGCAAATAATACGTATTTACACTTGCTCAGGAATCAAACGTGACGACTGCGTCGTGTGTAATACCTGATGGTTCACGAGTGGTTCTCTCTGAGACAGAGAGAGAGAGACAAGCAGACAGAGAGACAAAGACAGATAAACAGAGAGCTAGACAGACAAGCAGAGATAAACAGAGAGCTAGACAGACAAGCAGAGATAAACAGAGAGCTAGACAGACAAGCAGAGATAAACAGAGAGCTAGACAGACAAGCAGAGATAAACAGAGAGCTAGACAGACAGATACAGAGAGCTAGACAGATAGACAGACATGTTTATGTGTAACAGTGAAAACAAATAAAGCCAAGACAGTGCACGCTCATCAAATGTCACCACTGCTGCACTGTCAGCAGTGGAGTGACACTCGTCTTACACCATGCTTCAAGGAAGCTTATTACAGTGGTACCCCGACTTACGATGGTCCCCAAACACACCTTTTATGTAAGTTTATTTTTAAATGCTTTGCAAGTGTAATTTTGGGGTCTAAAGGACTAGTCTATTTTACATCATTTCTTATGGAGATAAATTCGTTTGGTAATGGCACTTGAACAGCATTCTGGAATGAAAAAATATCGTAAGTCGGGGTACCACTGTATTATTATTTTTATTATATACAGTGGTACCTCGACTTACGATATTTTTTCATTCCAGAATGCTGTTCAAGTGCCATTACCAAACGAATTTATCTCCTTAAGAAATGTTGTAAAATAGACTAGTCCTTTTAGACCCCCAAAATTACACTTACAAAAGCATTTAAAAAAATAAACTTACATAAAAGGGTGAGTTTGGGGACCATCGTAAGTCGAGGTACCACTGTACTCCCAAAAATCCAAAACATTGCTGGAACCTATAAATACTACAGTAGAACGTCATTTAGCACGAGATTATGTTGCATGTTACCGGTATTGCACGATTTAAGATTTGCGACACGTTATCATCTTACACGACGTAAAGATGATATTACACGGTTCGGCAGGAGGGGAAAAATTTTGAGCGCATGGTTATTTACTGCCTAAGAATCCTCATGCTTTGAGGAAAAGGGAATTTGTTTTTCCTTCTTGCAAACTGTAAGTTTATTCAGATACACGGGGCCAAGAGCTGAGTCTCGACCCCTGCAACCACAATTAGGTGAGTACAGTTACATACATTATCATACATAGCAGCATATGTGTAGAGAACCTAGGATAACCCAAGTCAGTCAATGGAAATACTGTCACTGACTTTTTTGGGTTATCCTAGGTTCTCTACACATATGCTGCTATGTATGATAATCTTCGTAACTGTATCTGTGTATACCTGAATAAACATACTTACAGTTTGTGGGAAGGAAAAACAAATAACTATTTCCACAAGCAGCCTTGTTGTTGTTCAGCGGGGGACACCACCAGCCATCCCTTCCCACCCACCCAGGACCCCACCATCCCAGCATTCGTACATATTTTATACGCGTCACAGTGTTGCTCAAAGTGGTAAGAATATGTATAAGCATTTAAGTCTTAGAATTAATGAAGAAAGATTAATATTAGACAAGACATAACCCGTGGCAGTAATGAAGTGTTACTTTGTACACATAAAAAGAGGTAAACATAAGTTTGTGACTGACTGACTTGACTGACTGACTTGACTGACTGGCTTGACTGACTTACTGACTGAATGACTTGACTGACTTACTGACTGAATGACTTGACTGACTGATAATGACTTGACTGACTTACTGACTGAATGACTTGACTGACTTATGACTTGACTTGCGACTTGACTGACTGAATGACTTGACTGACTGACTGAATGACTTGACTGACTGACTGAATGACTTGACTGACACTTACTGAATGACTTGACTGACTTACTGAATCTGACTGACTTACTGACTGAATGACTTGACTGACTTGAATGACTTGACTGACTTACTGAATGACTTGACTGACTTACTGAATGAACTTGACTACTGAATGACTGACTGACTTACATGACTTTATGACTTACTGACTGAATGACTGAT
>WNWK01051755.1:0-12383 GCA_009830355.1 Cherax destructor | reverse complement strand
AAACTGGGTAATTTCCATCCACAGGATGGATAGGGAGGTAAAAAAAAACTGGGGCCACTCCCATCCACAGGATGGATATGAGGTACACAAAAAACGAGCCACTACAACCCACAGGAGGGAATGAGGTGACAAAAAACCAGTCACACCATCCACGGGGGATGGATATATACACAATAAACTAGCCCCCACTAGCCACAGGATGGATATGAGGACACAAAAACCAGCCACTCCCATCCACAGGATGGATATGAGGTACAAATCACCCAAATCCCATCCACAGGAGGGATATGAGGACACAATAAACAAGATCCCAGCATCCACAGGAGGGATATGAGGTAAACAAACCCACACCATCCACGGGATGGATGTGAGGTAACAATATGCTTGCCCCCAGCATCCAAAGGAGGGATATGAGGCACAAAAAACTAGAACTATCACCCACAGGAGGGAAAAGGAGGTACACAAAAACCAGTTCCCACCACCCAAAGGATGGATATGAGGTAAAAAACTAGTCACTACCATGCACAGGATGGATATGAGGTACACAAAAAACCAACCCAAATACCATCCACAGGAGGGAATAAATACACAAAAAATTAGCCACAAACCATCCACAGGATGGAAAATTGAGGTACACAAAAAAACTAGCCTTTTTCCATCCATGGGAGGTTTGGGGTACAAAAAAAACCCAGCCACTACCATCTACAGGATGGATATGAGGTACAAAAAAACCCAGCCACTACCATCCACAGGATGGAAAATGAGGTACACAAAAACCACCCCCTATCATCCACAGGATGGATATGAGGTACACAATAAACTATCCACTACCATCCACAGGATGGAAATCTAATCTTAAACGGACAGATAACCAGAAATGAAGAATAACACAATCTGTTCTACCAGACAGAAAAAAAAATAAAGGAAATCAAAAGTGCCCCGGGACGTTGCAAAAACCCAAAGAACACTTTTAACCAAACTGCAAAAGAACCTTTGGGGAAATGTCCTGGGAAATGAACCCCCGATTATCAACCTTTAAATTCACATTTGACGACGGTCGTGGAAACGACCGGAATTCTGAAAGCGCAGTTACGATTGTGCATTCATCAGAACACTAAATGAAAGCAGTGGGGTGAATGAAGAACATCTTTCAATCCATCTGAAGGCAGTGTTTACCAGCTGACTCACAATAATAATGCAGTGTTTACCAGCTGACTCACAATAATAATGCAGTGTTGACCAGCTGACTCACAATAATAATACAATGTTGACCAGCTGACTCACAATAAAAATATACTGTTGACCAGCTGACACACAATAATAATACAATGTTGACCAGCTGACTCACAATAATAATACAATGTTGACCAGCTGACTCACAATAATACAATGTTGACCAGCTGACTCACAATAATAATGCAATGTTGACCAGCTGACGCACAATTATAATACAATGTTGACCAGCTGACTCACAATATTAATACAATGTTGACCAGCTGACTCACAATAATAATACAAGGTTGACCAGCTGACTCACAATAATAATGCAATGTTGACCAGCTGACTCACAATAATAATACAATGTTGACCAGCTGACTCACAATAATAATACAATGTTGACCAGCTGACTCACAATAATAATACAATGTTGACCAACTGACTCACAATAATAATACTGTTGACCAGCTGACTCACAATAATAATGCAATGTTGACCAGCTGACTCACAATAATAATACAATGTTGACCAGCTGACTCACAATAATAATGCAATGTTGACCAGCTGACTCACAATAAAATTGCAATGTTGACCAGCTGACTCACAATAATAATACAATGTTGACCAGCTGACTCACAAAATTAATGCATTGTTGACCAGCTGACTCACAATAATAATGCAATGTTGACCAGCTGACTCACAATAATAATGCAATGTTAACCAGCTGACTCACAATAATAATACAATGTTGACCAGCTGACTCACAATAATAATGCAATGTTGACCAGCTGACTCACAATAATAATGCAATGTTGACCAGCTGACTCACAATAATAATGCAATGTTGACCAGCTGACTCACAATAATAATGCAATGTTGACCAGCTGACTCACAATAATAATGCAATGTTGACCAGCTGACTCACAATAATAATGCAATGTGAAAAACAATTGTAAAGATGGCAGCTCACTCAGCTTGACCAGGTTCATGGAATTCCTTGTTTATATACTAGTACCACTAGCAGGGGTCTTCTATTAGCACTAGCAGGGGTCCTCTATTAGCACTAGCAGGGGTCCTCTATTAGCACTAGCAGGGGTCCTCTAATACCACTAGCAGGGGTCCTCTAGTACCACTAGCAGGGGTCCTCTAGTACCACTAGCAGGGGTCCTCTAGTACCACTAGCAGGGGTCCTCTATTACCACTAGCAGGGGTCCTCTAGTACCACTAGCAGGGGTCCTCTAGTACCACTAGCAGGGGTCCTCTATTACCACTAGCAGGGGTCCTCTAGTACCATTAGTAGGGGTCCTCTAGTACCATTAGCAGGGGTCCCCTAGTAAGATAAGATAAGATTTCTTCGGATTTTTAACCCCGGAGGGTTAGCCACCCAGGATAACCCAAGAAAGTCAGAGCGTCATCGAGGACTGTCTGTCTTATTTCCATTGGGGTCCTTAATCTTGTCCCCCAGGATGCGACCCACACCAGTCGACTAACAACCCAGGTACCTATTTGCTGCTAGGTGAACATGACAACAGGTGTAAGGAAACACGTCGAAATGTTTTCACACGAAGGGAATCGAACCCGGGCCCTCCGTGTGTGAGGCGAGAGCTCTAGCCACCAGACCACCGGGCCACCACTAGCACGGGTCCTCTAGTACCACTAGCAGTGTTCTCAGTGTCCTCTAGTACCACTAGCAGTGTTCTTAGTGTCTTCTAGTACCACTAGCAGTGTTCTTAGTGTCCTCTAGTACCACTAGCAGTGTTCTCAGTGTCCTCTAGAACCACTAGAAATGTTCTCAGTGCAATCTAGTACCACTAGCAGTGTTCTCAGTGTCCTCTAGTACCATTAGCAGTGTTCTCAGTGTCATCTAGTACCACTAGCAGTGTTCTCAGTGTCCTCTAGTACCACTAGCAGTGTTCTCAGTGTCCTCTAGTACCATTAGCAGTGTTCTCAGTGTCCTCTATTACCACTAGCAGTGTTCTCAGTGTCCTCTAGTACCACTAGCAGTGTTCTTAGTGTCCTCTAGTACCACTAGCAGTGTTCTCAGTGTCCTCTAGTACCACTAGCATTGTTCTCAGTGTCCTCTAGTACCACTAGCAGTGTTCTCAGTGTCCTCTAGTGCCACTAGCAGTGTTCTCAGTGCAATCTAGTACCACTAGCAGTGTTCTCAGTGTCATCTAGTACCACTAGCAGTGTTCTCAGTGTCCTCTAGTACCACTAGCAGTGTTCTCAGGTTCCTCTAGTACCACTAGCAGTGTTGAGTTTAGATCTATCTATCTATCTATCTATCTATATATATATATATATATATATATATATATATATATATATATATATATATATATATATAATATATATATATATATATATATATATATATATATATATATATCCTTGATGCTGTAGTGAAGGGTTCTTGACCCCAGGAACTAGGGCTATCCTCTGCTTCCTTGGAACAAACATGATTTCTTCTTAATCCTGAGGTGCTTCTATATCCCCAGTGGGTTTAGCGCTTCTCTATCAATAATAATAATAATAATAATAATAATAATAATAATAATAATTTTATTAATAATTATAATTTCTTCCCTGGTTGACGCTGTACCAATATCTTGAATTATTCGGATAAAGATTTATCCCTTTGTGGATTACATAGGATAAGATGTTTAATACACAGGATAATGTGTGTGGATTAAAAAGGTAAGAGCTGGATTAGAAGGATAAGGGCTGGATTAGGAGAAGGGCTGGATTAGAATGATAAGGGCTGGATTTAAAAGATAAGGGCTGGAATAGAAAGATAAAGGCTGGATTCGAATGATAAGGGCTGGATTAGAAGGATAAGTGCTTGATTAGAAAGATAAGGGCTGGATTAGAAGGATAAGTGCTTGATTAGAAAGATAAGGGCTGGATTAGAAGGATAAGACAATGATCTGCAATAAAGGCAAGATTACATAGGATAAGGGCTGGATTACTTAGAATAAGGGCTGAATTACATGGGATAAGGCTGGATTACATAGGATAAAAACTGGATTACGTAGGATAAGGCTGGATTACCTACGATAAAGGAAGGATTACTTAGAATAAGGGCAAGATTACATAGAATAAAGGCTGGATTACATGGGATAAACCTGGGTTACATAGGATAAGGCTGTATTACATAGGATAATTTCCGGATTACAAAGGATAAGACTAAATTACATAAAATAATGGCTGGATTACATAGGATTAGGCTGGATTACATAGGATAATGGCCGGATTACATAAGATAATAACCGGATTACACAGGATAAGGACTAGTTTAGAAGGATGAAGGCTGGATTACATAGGCTGAGGGCTTGATTGCATAGGATAAGGGCTTGATTGCATAGGATAAGGGCTTGATTGCATAGGATAAGGGCTGGATTGCATAGGATAAGGGCTGGATTACATAGATAATGTTTGGATTACATAGGATAATGAGTGGATCAATCCGCTCCTGAGGAGCGCTAAACCCGCTGGGGAGGTTATGCAGCGGCTCCGTGTGTGGGAGGTTAAGGGGGGGAGGAAGGCAGTCAGGTTTGATCCGAGGGAGATGAGTCAGGATTGCTCAAATCCCTAGGATCAAGAGCTCTCCAGTGGAGTTAGGAACCTCTCTTGTTATCAGCTGATCATGACAGTAATGTAAACAATGATCAGCTGACTTTATATATATATATATATATATATATATATATATATATATATATATATATATATATAATTATATATATTATATATATATATATATATATATATATATATATATATATATATATATATATATATATATATATATATATATATTATATATATATATATATATATATATATATATATATATATATATATATATATATATATATATATATATATATATTATATGTATATATTATATATATCTTATATATAAAATATATATATATATATATATATATATATATATATATATATATATATATATATATATATATATATATATATATATATATATATATATTATAAAACTCAAAAAAAACGTATATAACAAAATTTGGAAAAAAATAAAACAAAATTCCGTTTATTCTAAACTTTATTGAATAACATAAAATTCTGTTCTCGTTAACAAATAGAAATTTTTAAGTCATTAGTGATGTGTAGTGAACAATGTAATGACACCAGCTGGGGGTATTGCAGCTGGTATATTGCAGCTGGTATTGCAGAAAAAACCCTGGGTTGGGGGCTTAGTCGAATGGTAGCTCTAGGCCTCTCGTATTTCAATCAGTACTTCATCAGGAGCTTGCAATGCTGCAGAAAGGGAGGAGGGGGGTACTAGGGTGGTCCCTCTGACCTCTGCAACATTGCAAGCTCCTGATGAAGTGCTTATTGCAACACGAAAGGCCTAGAGCTATTATTCAACTCCCCCCTCCTCCGTGGTTGTTCTGCATCTTGTAATCGCTTGTCTGCGATATTTTCATAACAGTTATATATAGGCTTTGGTATACCTCGGGTATACCTGAGGTTGTGGTATCCCTCTGAGATGGTATTTAATACCAAGTGAAATTAATAGATTTTGTGTATATTGTGGATATTCCACCTGGGTTAACACCAGCTGGTGTATGCACAGCAGGTATACCCTTTGGTATACCTCAGGTATACCTGAGGTTGTGGTATCCCTTTGGAATTAACAGAGATTTTGTAAACATTGTGGACATTCCACCTGGGTTAACACCAGTTGGTGTATGCATAACAGGTATACCTCAGGTATAACTGAGGTTGTGGTATCCTTCTGAGATGGTATTTAACACCAGCTGGAATTAATTGAGATTTTTTTAATATTGTGGGCATTCCACCTAGGTTAACACCAGCTGGTGTAATGACAAGTATACCTCGGGTATACCGGAGGTCGTGGTATCCCTCTGAAATGGTATTTAATACCAGGTGGAATTAATAAGAGACTTTATAAGCACTGTGGATATACCGCAGGAGCTAACACCAGCTGTTGCAACGACAAGTATACCTCGGGTATACCTCAGGTATATCCCAAATTGGAATAACACAAGGGTTTTATTCTCAGTAACACCTCACTCACAAGAGTCTAGGTACCCTTACACTGACTGATTTAACCCCCCCTTTTAAGTCGCGAGCCGTACGGGTTTAGCGCCTGCTCGTGTTTTTTTTTTGGGAGGGGGGATTGAAGCCTCTTGTGGGCGAGATGTTGAATTTTTAGGCTTAGAAATTATTTTTTTGTTGTTTTTGTTTTTTAAAAAACGGGGATTGTGGGGTACAGGGTAGGCCTATACACCGTGAGGGTACAGGGTAGCCCTATACACCGTGGGGGTACAGGGTAAGTCTATACACCGTGGGGGTACAGGGTAGGCCTGTACACCGTGGGGGTACAGGGTAGGCCTGTACACCGTGGGGTACAGGGTAGGCCTGTAAACCGTGGGGTACAGGGTAGGCCTGTACACCGTGGGGGTACAGGGTAGGCCTGTACACCGTGGGGGTACAGGGTAGGCCTGTACACCGTGGGGTACAGGGTAGGCCTGTGCCCCATGGGGTACAGGGTAGGCCTGTGCACCAAGGGGTACAAAACAAGCCAATACACCATGGAGTACAAAACAAGCCTATACACCATGGGTTACAGAACAAGCCTATACACCATGGGGTACAGAACAAGCCTATACACCATGGGTTACAGAACAAGCCTATACACCATGGGGTACAGAACAAGCCTATACACCATGGGGTACAGAACAAGCCTATACACCATGGGGTACAGAACAAGCCTATACACCATGGGGTACAGAACAAGCCTATACACCATGGGGTACAGACGCATACAACTGGGGGTTGGGGGAAGGCAGCTAATACATCTTTCCAGACATACAATTATAAGCAACAACAATAGGCGAGTCCCCCAAAAATACACCGTCTGTACACAACATAGTGAAATGGACGATATTTTCTGCCGCAATGTTTATGTACAAGTCTATCGCAACAGTTGCCACAGGGCATCGTTCACTTTCACATCGTTTCGTTATCTTTTTGTGCAGATTTGCTGGTCACTTAGATATTTGCAAAGGGGGGGGGAGATGGGCGAGGCTGGATATCTATAGGATTGTTGAAGCATTGTATGTGGGGCCACAGTGGCCCACGGGGGGCCCCTAGGTTAGTGGCCCCCAAGCAGGGATTGTATATAGAAAGGGGTTCCCCAAAAACCATGGCTCCTAGACCATGGTCTCGGGCCATGGTCTCGGGCCATGGTCTCGGGCCATGGTCTCGGGCCATGGTCTCGGGCCATGGGGGTAAATTCCAGCTTTACAAATGTTATTTTTTTGAGCTGACTTTTTTTCTCAGAATATATAAACACTAATAAAAATGGGAGTATGAAAATAATAAAGAAAATCACACTGTCTCTGGTCACGTAACTGTTGGTGGGCGGCGGTGGGCGGCGGCGGTGGGCGGCGGTGGTGGGCTGCCGCCGTCCGTGTCGAAGCCCTCTTTATGATTGTCGGTAGGGTGGAGTGGGCGGGGGAGGGTGGTTAGGGCGGCTAGGCACGGGCGGACTGGTCCACCCTTGGTCTAGGACCCCTTTGAACTCGTCCAAGAGAGGAAATCACAGCCGGACGAGATCCTGGTCTACCTGCAGGAGGGAGCCTGGTCTAGGGACCGCAGAAGACCCTCTAGACCGCTTGCAGGTATGGTCCAGGAGGGACCTGGGATTCTACGACCCAGACCAGTCACAGGTCTGGTCTAGAACGGCCCCAAACCGGTCACAGTTGTGGTCTAGAGCGGGTCTCCTGACCAAACAGCCTCCCTATTTTTGCTGTACACCGCCTCCTGTGAGTGCTGCTCAGGGCCGCACGGTCACATACTGTACAGCTCCTGGCCTCCTGATGTATCCTGAGACTGTTGAGACTGTTGTTGTTGTTGCAGTTGTCGACGTAAGTTATCGTTCTCCCTCAGCGCCTTCTCCAGTTGTTTCTTCATGTTGTCCATGTCGTGTCTAATGGATGCGTTCTCCGTCTTGAACATACTGTTCTGCTGACTAAGACGGCTGGCCTCCGCTTGGATCCTCTGGTTCTCATTCTGCAGGGTTCTGTTGACCGTCTCCAGCTCCATCTTGTAATTCTGTCTCTTAGTTCTGCAGCTCTGGGCGTAGCCCCGGTTCTTCAAGGTCCGCCGTTTCTGTTTGAACTTCGTCTGTAGGTCTTTCGACATGTTGTGGAGGCGTCTGTTGAGTTCACGAACAGAGAGAGTCACCAATTCATCGTCAGATATATAAACTGACCCTGGATGTTGCATGGTCTGTAACCCCATCTGACAAGTGGACTGGTCCACTGGGGTCTTTCCGGGGTGTGAGAGAGGGTTCAGAGAGCGCTGCTGGGCCATTCCAGCTTCCCACTTGCGGTCCAACATCCAAGACTGCGCGTCGAGCTGGTCACCACCGCACTGAGGGCCAGGCCGCAAGTCCAATGGTTCATGCATGTAGCGATTGTAAGTCCACATTTCTTCCATGAGTGAGTGTTGCTGCATACCCTGCAGGTGCGGTGAAGGAGGCAGGGAGCCCGTGGTGGGGGATGACCCTGGCGGGGTATCAGGGGGAGTCCCTGGCACCTGCGACTGCGGCTTACCCTGCGCCGTGGGCACCACTCCGATACCGCCAGGATTGTGGTGATGGTGGTAGTGGTGGTGGTGGTTCATCCAAGCATTTGTAGCTGCCATGTTGGGCATATGAGGGGCCATCATATGGGAGTGTACACGGCCCATACCCATGCCCATGCCATGGAGCTCCTTGTGCTCCTTGATGCCCATGACATCGTCCAAAGGCTCCAGCATAAAATCCGCAACATACTCACTCGCTAGATTTTCGTCTGCCATCTTCAGAGGAGTTGCATTACAAGCGGGAATGCCCAACAGATGGGTAGAGTCGTCAAGGCCGCTGCCCGCCTGCCTCCACCCGGGCACTGTCCCCGTTGGCACTGACACTGTTCCCGTTGATAGCGACACTGTTACCCGTTGGTACTGACGGTATTCTACTCACAAATGACGGTACCTTAGTTTTAAATCTGACACTTCCTGCCAACACTCTTACAATCACTGTTCCCTAAAACTCATGTCACTTCCTCATGTCACTTGCCTCATGTCTCTTGCCTTTCACTGTTATCACTGCAGCCACGAGCAGTTGTTGACAGTGCAGTAGTCACTGCCGCTGCTACTATCCACTATCACTGCACTTATCACTGTCACTACCCGCTCAACAATGCACTGTCCACTATCACATCAGGCAGTGTCCATTCCCATAGCAGTATCCCCGGAAACTGATGCCCCCTGAGGGTTTGAGAGGGCAGGGTATCCCACCAGCAGACAGGAGAAAGACAGTAGGGGACAGTCAATAGAGAGGAGGCAAGGGACTACCTGTCGACAAGGAGCACAGCCACCTCCTTCGTCAGGATGAAAGGTATCCCCTCAGACAGGATATTGGTTATCCCTCCAGTAGACAGGGTTAGTATGCGTTGCGGGTATACAGGGCTGCAGGGGTATGCCACCAGCAGACAGTTTTGTAAGCGCGCCTCACACGTCGAAAGCCCTCAGATGGAGTCGAAGTCGCTGGCTGCGGAGGATGAGTTCGAAGGTGTAGGAGACTTCGAGGGAACTGCAGAAGATCGCTACAACTGCAGGAGATCGCTACAACTGCAGGAGATCGCTACAACTGCAGAAGATCGCTACAACTGCAGGAGATCGCTACAACTGCAGGAGATCGCTACAACTGCAGGAGATCGCTACAACTGCAGGAGATCGCTACAACTGCAGGAGATCGCTACAACTGCAGGAGATCGCTACACTGCAGGAGATCGCTACACTGCAGGAGATCCCTAGAACTGCAGTACTTCGAAGGTAGTTGAGGAATTCGGAGGTACTGGAGGACTTCGAAGGTATTGAAGAACTTCTAAAGGTATTGCAGGACTTCGAAGGTACTGAAAAACTTCCAAAGGTACAGCAGAACTTCCAAAGGTACTGCGGGACTTCCAAAGGTACAGGAGGACCTCCAGGAGAAAATCCCAGAGGTGTGTGTGTGTTATGTTCCTCTAGTCGTTCGAGGGCGGCTGGCTGACTGGGTGGCTGGGTGACTGTGTGGGCGTCGTGACACTGGTGTCACCAAGGGTGGCGTAGTAGTGATGGTGACGGTGGCACAGCCCAAGGAGGCACATATCTTGCGCAGCCCCGCCCACAGGAGACTAAAACGTGACCTTCAACCACATCCCCATTTCCGCGACGTTTCGAACGATGACGAACCACAACTACGAAGATAAAAGGGTTATCACCCTCTTCCCTATCTCCCTCTTCCAAAAAAAAGGAGTAAACGAGAGATAGAACGCGATAAACGAAGCGATAAACGTGAACAGAAACGGAGACCAGAAAGATAGGAATCGTTAGAGTGGGCGGGGCGAGCGCCACCCAGAGCACAGGATTGGGGGGCAGGGCGGCCAGTGGGCGGACCACTACATCCCACCTCTAACCCTTTTTGGCCAGCAGGTTTCCACTCCTCCCACCGCCCACATCTCCCCGGCCAATCAACCGCCCGCCCGCTAGCAATAGGGCGCGCCGCCCCCCCTGCCGCCCACCGCCCTCCTACCCTATCTATAATGCATTGATAACCTTATATAACATATATAATGTACACTGCCGCCCATAAATCTTGCCTCGGTCATTATAGCAGTTTAATACAGTGAAGTAACCGCAAGGGGCGCCGCCCCCCCCGCCCACATACAGCCCACGACGCCCACATACTGCCGCCCCCATGTTGTTGTTCCATTTTGCCGTCCCCATGTTGCTGGATATATATTGTGGCCCCCTTTATTGCCACCCACAACACTGCCACCCTCAACACTGACTCTAACAAT
Source organism: Cherax destructor (assembly GCA_009830355.1). Taxonomy (NCBI): domain Eukaryota; kingdom Metazoa; phylum Arthropoda; class Malacostraca; order Decapoda; family Parastacidae; genus Cherax; species Cherax destructor. The sequence continues at coordinate 1,266 of WNWK01051755.1, read as the reverse complement.
ACTGCCACCCACAACACTGCCTCCCACAACACTACCACCCACAATATTGCCACCTACAATACTGCCACCCACAACACTGCCACTCACAATACTGCCACCCACAACACTGCCTCCCACAACACAACCACCCACAATGCTGCCACCCACAATACTGCCACCCACAATACTGAAACCCACAATACTGCCACCCACAATACTGCCTCCCACAATACTGTCACCCACAATACTGACACTCACAATACTGCCTCCCACAATACTGCCACCCACAATTCTGCCAACAACAATACTGCCACCCACAATACTGACTCACACAAAACTGTCACCCACAACACTGCCACCCACAATACTGCCACTAGCAATACTGAAACCCACAATACTGCAACTAGCAATACTGAAACCCACAATACTGAAACCCACAATACCGCTATCCACAATACTGCCACCCACAATACTGCCACACATAATACTGCCACCCACAATTCTGTCACCTACAATACTGCCAACCACAATACTGCCACCCACAATACTCTCACAATACTGCCACCAACAATACTGCAACCCACAATACTGCCACCCACAATACTGCCACCCACAATACTGACACCCACGATACTGCCTCCCACAATACTGAAACCCACAATACTGCCACCCAAAATACTGTCACCCACAATACTGCCTCCCACAATACTGCTAACCACAATACTGCCACCCACAATAGTGAAACTCACAATACTGAAACCCTCAATACTGCCACAGACAATACTGCTTCCCACAATCCTGCCACCCAAAATACTGTAACACACAATACTGCCACCCACAATACTGCCACCCAAAATACTGTAACACACATACTGCCACCCACAATACTGCCACCCACAATACTGCCTCCCACAATACTGCCACTCACAATACTGCCACCCACAATTCTGCCTCCCACAATACTGAAACAAACAATACTGCCACCCACAATACTGCCACCTACAATACTGCCACCCACAATACTGTCACCCACAATACTGCCACTGACAATACTGCCACCCACAATACTGCCTCCCACAATACTGCCACCTACACTACTGCCACCCACAAAACTGCCACCAACAATACTGCCACCCACAATCTTCCACCCACAATACTGCCACCGACAATACTGTCACCCAAAATACTGCCACCCACATTACTGCCACTCACAATATTGCCACCTACAATAATGCCACCCATACTACTGCCACTCACAATACTGTCACCCACAAAACTGCCACCCAC
>WNWK01051754.1:0-12384 GCA_009830355.1 Cherax destructor | reverse complement strand
AAGCATACTCAACCCGGGAAATTTTGGGTTTGGAAAAAAAAGCACTAACGATGCAATAGTAAAATGATAAAAAGCTTTACACAGCACTGAAAATAAGGAATATCCATTAGACTTTTTTTTGACCTAAGGAAACCCGACACAGTAAACCACGGCATCCTACCCAAAACTTGACCACTATGGAATAAGAGGTCATCCCTAGCTACTTAAAAACCCCTCACAAAGGGGTACATATGCCAAAAGACACCCCCTCCACGACACTACCACAGACACCGGAGTACCAGGGAAGTGCCTGGTCCCCTGCTCTTCCTCTTATCATAAAGTCTTCCCAATTTTCCAACACCTGAAACCAATACTTTTTTGCTGACGACACAATTATGTCATCTCCAACAAACCTTGCCCCCAATACCTTTGAAGACGAATTAAAAAAAATATCAACATGGATGACAGCCAAAAAATTTTCCTAAACACTGATAAGACCTTTATATTATGTTTGGCAACAGACGGGTGATCCACAAAAACTTGATCAAATACCCTATTGCAAAACATAAGAGGGGTTTCCCGGGGCCTTCCCCTTTGACAGCAGCCTGAAATTAGCACCCATATCAAAACACATAACAAAGAAAGTGTCCAAAACTGGGGGAAACCTCTCTAAGATACGGTATTATGTACCACAATCAGCCCACTACACTATACTACTCACTCATCTATCCCTACCTCCTTGCCATTTGTGCATGGGGATAAACAGAAAACCCCCACCTAAAGCCAATAATAACCCAAAAAAAGCCGCAGTAAAAATTATCACGCAACCCAATAGGCAGCACCCCCCCCCACTTTCAAAGATCAAACCTACCCTTTCAGAACACCAACTTCTACCCATTTTTTTAGAACCAAATTCCAACTTTAACCCTGAGCTAAAACACTTTCTTAAGTTGTGACAGGACCATAGACAAATACCAGACTAAAAAATCTCTTTGACATTCCCTGTCCGACTAAATCTATCAAAAAATTCAATGCGATAAAGGGCAAAAAATCGGGGCTCCTGCCTGAAAAACCCAGAACTGCAGACACAACCTCCATTTTCAAAAGCACCGTTAAAAAACATCTTATCTCACTCACGCACCCAACCGGTAGCTAACCACATGAAAACTACTTTATCTTGCACATATCCACAGCAAAATACACTTATTGATATCTGTGATTCCCCTTAATTTGCACAGGACTAACCAAAATTCTAATACAACTGTTGCTTCATAATTCTTAAGCTAGTCATAAGTTTGCCTAAGACACTCCAATTTAGAAACTGTATTATGCCAATACATCACCTTTACCATTAATATATAAACTAATTGTTAAATTCTTAAACTAATTGTTAAATTCTTAAATGTTTAAATTCCAGTACCTCAATTTTGTAAACCTAGCTAATCACTACAATTACCTAACCTTACTATCTGTATAATCATTGTGTCGCTATTGAGTAAGACCTATCATAAGACTGCCTGAAAAGCCTAGGCATACCTAGGCATATTATTGACCATCTTGTAATATCTACTTCATAAAATGTATAATTATAAGTACACCCCACCTTGTATATTACCAGAAATAAAGAATTTGAATTTGAATTTAAAGGTACCAGGGTACCTTGTTGTGGCAGCAGCGACCTGCCAGCCTTCATACCAACCTAGGCTCATTATTGTTGTACCAGGGTGCCTTGTTGTACCAGGGTGCCTTGTTGTACCAGGGTGCCTTGTTGTACCAGGGTGCCTTGTTGTACCAGGGTGCCTTGTTGTACCAGGGTGCCTTGTTGTACCAGGGTGCCTTGTTGTACCAGGGTGCCTTGTTGTACCAGGGTGCCTTGTTGTACCAGGGTGCCTTGTTGTACAAGGGTACCTTGTTGTGGCAGAAGCGATCTGCCAGCCTTTATACCCACCAAGGTTCACTATTGTTGTACCAGGGTACCTTGTGGTTCCAGGGTGCCTTGTTGTGCCAGAGTACCTTGTGGCAGCAGCGACCTGCCAGCCTTCATACCCACCCAGGCTAACTATTGTTGTACCAGGGTGCCTTGTTGTACCAGGGTACCTTGTTCCAGGGTACTTTGTTGTGGCAGCAGCGACCTGCCAGCCTTCATACCCACCCAGGTTCACTATTGTTGTACCAGGGTACCTTGTCGTACCAATGTGCCTTTTACCAGGGTACCTTGTCGTACCAATGTGCCTTGTACCAGGGTACCTTGTCGTACCAATGTGCCTTGTACCAGGGTACCTTGTCGTACCAATGTGCCTTGTACCAGGGTACCTTGTACCAATGTGCCTTGTACCAGGTACCTTGTTGTGGCAGCAGCGACCTGCCAGCCTTCATACCCACCCAGGCTCACTATTGTTGTACGAGGGTGTCTTGTTGTACCAGGTTACCTTGTACCAGGGTATTTTGTACCAGGGTACCTTGTTGTACCAGGGAACCTTGTTGTACCATGGTACCTTGTGGCAGCAGCGACCTGCCAGCCTTCATACCTACCCAGGCTCACTTGTTGTACCAAGGTGCCTTGTTGTAGCAGGGTGCCTTGTTGTACCAGGGTGCCTTGTTGTACCAGGGTACCTTGTTGTGGCAGCAGTGACCTGCCAGCCTTTATACCTACCCATGTTCACTATTGTTGTTCCAGGGTACTATGTCTTACCATGGTGCCTTGTTGTACCTACTATTTTTCTTGAAGATAGGAGTAACTCTGGCCTCCTTGAACCCCTCTGGTACTGTATTAGTGGTGATGGACAGATTTATTATGTGAGCAATGGGGATTGCCAGTTCAGAGGCACCATTCGACTCCAGCAGTTTAACATTATTGTGGAAGAGTTCGCTCCATTTGTGTACACGTATTGGCTTCTGTTGGTGAGGTATGACTTTAGGTAGTTAAGTGGGTGCCCCCTTATACCATAGTGTGCTAATTTTGTGAGCAGTAAATCATGGTCGACTGTATCAAAAGCTTTGCGTAGATCAATGAAGATTCCCAGTGGGACATGTGCGTAATAGCATCGTTTGTGCTCTTGTTTGTCCTGAATCCAAATTGACAGGGGTTGAGTACATTGTGTGAGACGAGGGAGGAATAGATTTGTCTATGAATTAATTTTTCGAAGATTTTAGAAAGCAATGGTAAATTAGAAATTGGTCTATAATTATTCAGGTCTGTTTGATCACCTCCTTTGTGGATCGGGGTGACCCTAGCTATTTTGAGAATTGATGGAAAGGTAGAGGCTTCAATGGATTTATTGAATAGTGTTGCTATAATTGGTGACAGTACCTGTGAAGCTTTTTTGTACATAAAAGTTGGTAAGCTGTTTATGTCTCCTGCCTTGTTTTTAAGGGTTTTGATTATGAGCGAGACTTCAATTGGGTTGGTAGGAGCTAGGAATAGCGTATTAGGGTAGATGTTAGTGAGGTAGTCTGTTGGACGGGTGTTTGAGCTTGAGATTTTACTCGCTAGATTCTTTCCTATGGTGGAGAAGAAAACATTAAGTCTGTTTGCTGTCTCAGTAGGTGAGAGTAGGGGTTCATCTGCTCTTGATAATTTGATGGTGTTGTTTTTCGCTATCTTATTATTTCCTAGAATTGCTGATAGGGTCTTCCAGGTCTTTTTCATATCACCTTTTATGTTCTGGAGTCTGTTCTCATAATACAATTTTTTTGATCTCCTTATCAGGCTGGTAAGGATTGATGAGTAGCGTTTGGATTGTTCTCTGGTTATTAGACCCCTTCTGTATTGTTTTTCATATTGGTGCCTATTACTAACATTATAGAAACCACTGCCCTCATCACACTCGGCATCACCACTTATATTACACTCATAACTATTACTAACATCATAGACAACACTTCCCACAGCTGTTGGGTTCGTCATTGCCGTAATTAAGGACACCACCACCACCTTGTTCATCAGCCTTACACTCGCTTTCAGAATTTGTGACAATCTTGCTATTGGTACGCTCTACACATCTTTCCTTGTGCTGCTCAAGTTGTTGCTTCAGGAGAAATTGCTGTCTCTCCAGTAGTCCTATGTGGGACTTGAGGTTGTATACCCCAGGAGCAAGACTAGGAACATCTGGAGACGTGAAGCCCCGGTCAGCTGAACTCGGTGGCTGACTGTCAGCTGACTCAGCTAGACTGGTATTGACAGCAGACGTGATGCTTTCAAAGAGGGGATAGATTACAATCTTGGCTTGTCAGTTAGCAGTTTGAGAACAATAATACGAAAAGAACTTCAACTGAATTTTATTGACTTAAGACTCAGGGAGTTTGACACCAGTCAGTCCATCTATCATCATTCTATCATGCAGGAGGAGCCACATGTCTATGGTGCATCCAACAAAATAAGCAGACTCTTGGATGTCACTACCGCCCGCCTCCGGCTGGGTTACAAGTATCTTTGGCAGGTTAAATCACCACCACCAGATGTAGACCAAACAAGATGTAAACTTTGCCAGTTGGATTATTGTCACACCCTGCGTCATTATGTACTGGAGTGCGATAAAATTAATGAATTCAGAGACTACTCATTCAGAAATGTTCAAGATATGTCAAAGTATTTTATCCACAGTGGTATATTACAGACCATTCTGGAAAAATACCCTGACTTTGCTCCCTGTAAATAAAGCATTGACACGTGTGTGTGTGTGTGTGTGTGTATGTACATGTGTGTATGTGTATGTGTGTATGTATATACATGTATGCGTGTGTATGTGTATATGTATATGTGTGTGTGTGTGACCCAACAATTAAAATTTGACCAATAACTCATTACAGTTGTGGCTGGGTGTAGACTAATAGATTGCTCATTGCTTTATAATTTGTTCATGAGTGCAACCATGTACAGACGTAAGTAAATTTACTTACATGATTCATTACCTTGTAACTAGTGAATTAATTACCATTGTACCTTGTTCAGCTATCAAAACTTTGGGGCCCAGTCTCTGGACCCTATATATACCTCTGTAATCTGCAAATACCTTTGTAACTTGTCATGATTGTGACCATCTGAGTTCATTACCTTTGTAACTTGCTCAGCCATCAAACTTTGAGGTCCAGTCCCTGGACCCATTATGTACCTCTGTAATCTTTTGACTACCGCCCACAGGATGGGTATGGGGTGCATAATAAAGATATCAAACTAAACACTAAACAGATGTAGACCAAACAAAATGTAAACTTTGTCAGTTGGATTATTGTCACACCCTGCGTCATTATGTACTGGAGTGCGATAAAATTAATGAATTCAGAGACTACTCATTCAGAAATGTTCAAGATATGTCAAAGTATTTTATCCACAGTGGTATATTACAGACCATTCTGGAAAAATACCCTGACTTTGCTCCCTGTAAATAAAGCATTGACACGTGTGTGTGTGTGTGTGTGTGTGTATGTACATGTGTGTATGTGTATGTGTGTATGTATATACATGTATGCGTGTGTATGTGTATATGTATATGTGTGTGTGTGTGTGACCCAACAATTAAAATTTGAACCAATAACTCATTACAGTTGTGGCTGGGTGTAGACTAATAGATTGCTCATTGCTTTATAATTTGTTCATGAGTGCAACCATGTACAGACGTAAGTAAATTTACTTACATGATTCATTACCTTGTAACTAGTGAATTAATTACCATTGTACCTTGTTCAGCTATCAAAACTTTGGGGCCCAGTCTCTGGACCCTATATATACCTCTGTAATCTGCAAATACCTTTGTAACTTGTCATGATTGTGACCATCTGAGTTCATTACCTTTGTAACTTGCTCAGCTATCAAACTTTGAGGTCCAGTCCCTGGACCCATTATGTACCTCTGTAATCTTTTGACTACCGCCCACAGGATGGGTATGGGGTGCATAATAAAGATATCAAACTAACGTGATGGAGCTGTGTTGATGTGCTCCCCAGGTGAAGTGCTCAACCCCATTGTGTGAGGGCAGGCATGAGCCAGTATTCAGACTCGAGTATCTGGTAGGCCTGGGGGGTCATAATGAGAGGTGCAGGGTTTGGTGCTGTGTTGAGTGTAAGTAGATATTTTTAGTAGTTCCTCGTTAACAATGGTGTTGAGCGTGGAAAGATTTGGGTGGGAGATGACATAAGTCAGCAAAGAGAATTGGTTTCAGTTGTTGTGATACATTGGGAAGATCATTGATGTATAAGAAGAAGAGCAGGGGACCAAGGACACTTCCCTGTGGCACTCCAGTATAAAGTGGTCATGTTGAGGAGGTTGTGTCTTTAGTTTTTAGTTTGATATCTTTATTATGCACCCCATACCCATCCTGTGGGCGGTAGTCAAAAGATTACAGAGGTACATAATGGGTCCAGGGACTTGACCCCAAAGTTTTGATAGCTGAGCAAGTTACAAAGGTAATGAACTCACAAGTTACAAAGGTAATGAACTCACAAGTTACAAAGGTAATGAACTCACAAGTTACAAAGGTAATGAACTCACAAGTTACAATGGTAATGAATTCACAAGTTACAAAGGTAATGAACTCACAAGTTACAAAGGTAATGAACTCACAAGTTACAAAGGTAATGAACTCACAAGTTACAAAGGTAATGAACTCACAAGTTACAAAGGTAATGAACTCACAAGTTACAAAGGTAATGAACTCACAAGTTACAATGGTAATGAACTCACAAGTTACAAAGGTAATGAACTCACAAGTTACAAAGGTAATGAACTCACAAGTTACAAAGGTAATGAACTCACAAGTTACAAAGGTAATGAACTCACAAGTTACAAAGGTAATGAACTCACAAGTTACAAAGGTAATGAATTCACAAGTTACAAAGGTAATGAACTCACAAGTTACAAAGGTAATGAACTTACAAGTTACAATGGTAATGAACTCACAAGTTACAAAGGTAATGAACTCACAAGTTACAAAGGTAATGAACTCACAAGTTACAAAGGTAATGAACTCACAAGTTACAAAGGTAATGAACTCACAAGTTACAAAGGTAATGAACTCACAAGTTACAAAGGTATTGAACTCACAAGTTACAAAGGTAATGAATCATGTAAGTAAATTTACTTACTTACGTTTATACATGGTTACAATCATGAACAAATTATAAAGTAAAGAGCAATTCTCTAGTCTACACCCAGTCACAACTGTAATGAGTTATTGGTGCAAATTTTAATTGTTGGGTCACACACACACACACACACACACATACATACACACATACATATATACGCACACATCAACCAGATAACTGCGGCAGCAAACCTAAGATTAGCGTTCCGTTACCTAAACAAGGAATCGTTCAAGACACTGTACACCGTGTACGTCAGGCCCATACTAGAATATGCAGCACCAGTCTGGAACCCACACCTGGTCAAGCACGTAAAGAAACTAGAGAAAGTGCAAAGGTTTGCGACAAGGCTAGTTCCACAACTCAGGGGTCTGTCCTATGAAGAAAGGTTGAGGGAAATAGGACTAACAACACTGGAGGAAAGAAGGGTTAGAGGAGACATGATAACGACATACAAAATACTGCGGGGAATCGACAAGGTAGACAGGGACAGGATGTTCCAGAGAGGGAACACAGAAACAAGGGGACACAACTGGAAGCTGAAGACTCAGATGAGTCAAAGGGATGTTAGGAAGCATTTCTTCAGCCACAGAGTAGTCAGGAAGTGGAATAGTCTAGACAAAGATATAGTGGAGGCAGGAACCATACATAGTTTTAAGACGAGGTATGATAAACCTCATGGAGCAGGGAGAGCAGAGACCCAGTAGCGGACAGCGAAGAGGCGGGGCCAGGAGCTGAGTATCGACCCCTGCAACCACAATTAGGTGAGTACAATTAGGTGAGTACACACATACACACACACATGCAACCACAATTAGGTGAGTACACGAGCATTCAGACATATGCACACACACTAGTGCCTGACGACACTAGAGGACAGGAGGGTTAGGGGAGACATGATAACGACATATAAAATACTGCGAGGAATAGATAAGGTGGACAGAGACAAGATGTTCCAGAGAGGGGACACAGAAACAAGGGGTCACAATTGGAAGTTGAAGACTCCTATGAGTCAAAGGGATGTTAGGAAGTATTTCTTCAGTCATAGAGTTGTCAGGAAGTGGAATAGCTTGGAAAGCGACATAGTGGAGGCAGGAACCATACATAGTTTTAAAACTAGGTTTGATAAAGCTCATGGAGCAGGGAGAGAGAGGACCTAGTAGCAATCAGTGAAGAGGCGGGGCCAGGAGCTATGACTCGACCCCTGCAACCACAAATAGGTGAGTACAAATAGGTGAGTACATACACACACACACACACGCACACACACACACACACACACACACACACACACACACACACACACACACACACACTTCCTCTTCCCTTCCCAGACATTTCCGCTCTTCCACCCACCCACTTCCCTGCACTCTCACTCTACCTCTCACTCTACCTCACACACTCCCTTGCCCCCTGACTCTCTCCCCCTCTCTTACACTCTCACTCTCACACTCACACACTCTCACATTCAATCTCTCCCTCTCACACACTCTCACTATCTCACACACTATATCCCCATCTCTCTCTCTCCCCATCTCTCTCTCTCCCCATCTCTTTCTCCCTCTCCCCAGCTCTCCCTCTCTCATCTGTCTCCCCATCTCTCTCCCTCTCCCCATCCCTCTCTCTCCCCAGCTCTCCCTCCCTCCCCATCTCTCCCTCTCTTATCTCTCTTTCTCTACCCTACCCTTCCCCCTTCTCCTGGCCCCCGAATCCTCTCTCTCTCTCCCCACCTCTGCATATCTCTTCTTCTCCAACCTTCCCTCCCCCCTTCTCCCTCTAGTCCCCAAATCCTCTCTCTCTCTCCCCATCTCTACCTGTTTTCCCTTCTCTCTCTAGTCCCCTAATCCCCCTCTCTCTTTTATCTACCTCTCCTTCCTCTTTCACCCCCCAAAAAAAAAAAAATGGTGGTAGGGACTCGCAGGACCCAGGGACCAGAGGAGAACGGCTCTGGTAAGGAAGAATGGATGGAAGAGCAGTGCAAAAGGATGGAACAAGAGTGGAAGAGAAAACTAGGAGAGCTTTCTGCAAAGATGGAGAGAGAGCTTTCTGTGAAACTGGAAAAGAGGTTGGAGGTCACAAGCTGAAGATGCAGTAGCCAGGATAAGGGGCCTAGAAGATGAGGTAAACAGGCTGAAGCAGGTTACAGGGGTATTGACCAGTAAAGACACAGCATCAAGGGGGCCCATCAGGAAGGAAGGAGATGTAACTTACACTACGGCCGTATCTGCCTACCAAGCAGGGCCAAGGAGCGAAGGGGGTGAGCAGCTGAGAGCAGGTGGAGAGGGGAATAGGGCAAATGCAGAGGAACGATCATGCCACCAAGAGCGACAGGAAAAAAAAAGGGAGAAACAGGAGCCTGAGCTGCAGAGGGAAAGGCAATGGGAGGAGGAGAGGGCAAAGGCAGTGTTTATTCATGGGCTGAAGGAGAGAGAGAGAGGGAAGGACACACACTGAAAGACGGCAGGCAGAAAGAAAGGAGATTGAGAGCATACTCAAAGAAATAGGTGAAGAAGACATGTCCGAGATTGTACATTTTCAGAGAATAGGGGGGTACTCGAAGGGGAGAAAACGACCGCTCAAGCTGATTCTCAGGACAGAAACAGAGAGGGACAGAATCCTCCAAGAGAAACCTCGATTGAAGGAAACGGAAGAATACAGGAGGGTGTTTCTAGACCGGGACAGAACAAAAACAGAATGACAGCAGCTGAGGGAGAGGGCACAAAGGCGAAAGGAGCGAGAAGGAGGGACAAGGACAGAATCAGTAGAGGACAACCAGAGCAGGGCGGAGCAACAAGAACAAGCACACACAGAACCATCCCAAACACCCAACAACCAAGCACACTATCCCAACACAAACTACAACCCACAATCTCAGCCCCCACCCAACACTCCACTATAGAATCCCACAGTACACCGCCAGGTCCCCCATCCTCACAGACCCCCCAAAACACAGTAGTAGAGAGGAAACTGAAGGTATGGTACACCACTGCTGATGGAATAACAAATAAGTGGGAGGAGTGGCACGAAAGAGTCAAAGAGGCATCACCGGACATAATAGCTCTCACAGAAACCAAGCTCACAGGTATGATAACAGATGCCATCTTTCCAATGGGATACCAGATCCTGAGGAAAGACAGAGGGATCAGAGGGGGTGGAGGGGTGGTACTGCTGATCAAAAACTGATGGGATTTTGAAGAGCTGGAGAGAGGAGACAGAGGAGAAGCTGTGGATTACATAGTAGGGATGCTACAGTCTGGAGGTCCCAAGGTGGTAATTGCAGTGATGTATAACCCACCACAGAACAGCAGGAGGCCAAGGCAAGAGTATGATGAGAGTAACAGAGCGATGATTGACACACTGGCAGAAGTGGCCAGAAGGGCTCGTGTGAGCAGGGCGAAGCTACTGATCATGGGTGACTTCAACCATAAGGAAATTGATTGGGAGAACTTAGAGCCACATGGGAGCCAAGAAACGTGGAGGGCTAAGATGCTGGAGGTGGTACTGGAAAATCCCATGTACCAACACGTAAGGGACACTACCAGAGAGAGAGGAAATGACGAACCAGCTAGACTGGATCTAGTATTCACCCTGAGTTGTGCAGATATTGAGGACATCACACATGAAAGCCCCCTTGGGGCCAGTGATCATATGGTTCTAAGTTTCGAATACATAGTAGAGTTACAAGTGGAGGGGGAAGCAGGAAGGGCTGCACAAATGAAGCCAAACTACAAGAAAGATGACTATGTGGGCATGAGGAACTTCCTGCACGGAGTTCAGTGGGACAGAGAGATGGCAGGGAAGTCAGTAGACGAGATGATGGAATATATGACAACAATTTGCAAGGAAGCTGAGGAGAGGTTTATACCCAAGGGTAACAGGAGAAGCAAAAAAGACACGATGAGCCCATGGTTCACCCAAAGGTGCAGGGAAGCCAAAACCAAGTGTGCAAGGGAATGGAAGAGGTACAGAAGGCAAAGAACCCCGGAGAATAAGGAGAGCAGTCGTAGAGCCAGAAATGAATATGCACAGATCAGAAGGGAGGCCCAAAGACAGTACGAGAATGACATAGCAGTGAAAGCCAAATCTGACCCAAAGCTGCTGTACAGCCACATCAGGAGGAGAACAACAGTCAAGGACCAGGTGATCAGGCTGAGGAAGGTAGGAGGGGAGGTCACAAGAAATGACCGGGAAGTGTGTGAGGAGCTCAACATGAGATTCAAAGAGGTGTTCACAGAGGAGATAGAAGGGCCTCCAGAAAGGAGGAGAGGTAGGGTACACCATCAAGTGATGGACACAATACACACATATGAGGAGGAAGTGAAGAGGCTACTAAGCGAGCTAGATACCTCAAAGGCGATGGGGCCAGATAACATCTCTTCATGGGTCCTGAGAGAGGGAACAGAGGAGCTATGTGTACCCATAATAACGATCTTCAACACATAAATCGAAACAGGGCAACTACCTGAGGTTTGGAAGACAGCAAATGTAGTTCCAATTTTTAAAAAAGGAGACAGGAACGTAGCACTAAACTACAGACCAGTGTCACTGACATGTATAGTATGCAAGGTCATGGAGAAGATAGTCAGAAGAGTTGTTGAGCACCTAGAAAGGAATGAGCTTATCAACGATGGCCAACACGGTTTCAGGGACAGGAAATCCTGTGTCACAAACCTACTGGAGTTCTACGACAGGGTGACAGCAATAAGGCAAGAGAGAGAGGGGTGGGTAGATTGCATATTCTTGGATTGTAAGAAGGCGTTTGACACAGTTCCACACAAGAGATTAGTGCAGAAGCTGGAGGACCAGGCAGGGGTAACAGGAAGGCACTACAATGGATCAGGAATACCTGTCAGGAAGACAGCAGCGAGTCATGGTACGTGGCGAGGTGTCAGAGTGGGCGCCGGTGACGAGCGGGTTCCACAGGGGTCAGTCCTGGGACCAGTGCTGTTTCTGGTATTTGTGAACGACATGACGGAAGGAATAGACTCGAAGTGTCCCTGTTTGCAGATGATGTGAAGTTGATGAGAAGAATTCAATCGGACGAGGACCAGGCAGAACTACAAAGGGATCTGGACAGGCTGCAAGCCTGGTCCAGCAACTGGCTCCTGGAGTTCAACCCCACCAAGTGCAAAGTCATGAAGATTGGGGAAGGGCAAAGAAGACCGCAGACGGAGTACAGCCTAGGGGGTCAGAGACTGCAAACCTCAATCAAGGAAAAGATCTTGGGGTGAGTATAACACCAGGAACATCTCCTGAGGGGCACATCAACCAAATAACTGCTGCAGCATACGGGCGCCTAGCAAACCTAAGAACAGCATTCCGACA
>WNWK01051753.1:0-12384 GCA_009830355.1 Cherax destructor | reverse complement strand
AGAAGGCTGGAGGCAGTGGAGATGTCATGTCTGAGGTCAATGTGTGGTGTGATTATAATGCAGAGAATTGATTTTGGGAAATTGGGAAGTGGTGGGGGATTACCAAAACTATTATCCAGAGGGCTGGGAGGGGTTGTTGAGGTGGTTGGGACATGTAGAGAGAATGGAACGAAATAGAATGACCTGGGAGAGTGTATAAATCTGTAGGGGGAGGGAAGGGGGGGTAGGGGTCGCCCTGGGAAAAGGGTTTGGGAGAGAGGGGGTAAAAGGGGTTTTTGGGGTGTGAGGGGTTTGGGATTTCCAGCAAGCAGGGTGTGCGGATTTGATGGGAGGAATGGAGACAAATGGTTTTTTACTTGATGTGCTGTTGGAGTGTGAGCAAAGTAACATTTATGAAGGGATTCGGGGAAAGGGCAGGCCGGACTTGAGTCCTGGGGGGAGGGGAAGTACATTTCCCACCGGGAAGGAGGGGCAAGTTGCAGTTTTATAATTGTAGGAAAAGCACCCCCCCGGGAAGACAGTGATGGAGGGGAATGAAGATGAAAGTTTTTCTTTTTCGGACCATCCTGCCTTGGGGGGAATCGGCCGATGTGTTAATAAATAAATAAATAAATAACTACTGTACAAGTGCGAGATGTAGAAGAGTTAGTGAATGTGGGGGCATATTGTAGAGATTTTTGGGAAAGCTACTGGGATAAAAGTAAACTATGCAAAATCTAAATTGTTGGCGGTGGTAGGTGGGTAGGGGGGGGGGTTGGGTGAGGGCACGGGGGGCAATAGTGCAATGGGTGAAGATTTGGGGGTGGTGAAATGGGGCAGCCCCGGGTGGAGGCACGGGGGGTTTTGGGCAGAGGTGGAGGGGGCTATTAAGCGTATGGGGGGATGGCATCCTGGGGACGTCACATTGCATCAGAGATTGGTGATCGTCAATTCATTAGTGTTTAGAAAAACTGTGGCATGTGGCGGCGGTTTTCCCCCATTTTTTTTGAGGATGTAAAGGGGAATTGCAGAAAAGGGGGCATTCCCTTTTTATATATGGGGTTATGGGAGGGCGTGGTTAAGTAAGGAAGTGGTAATGATGAGGGTACATAAAGGGGGAGGTTTGGGGCTCATCCCGTTAGCAAGGCGTCTGCAGTGTGTTTACATTAAGCATCAATACCTCGGGGTGGGTGGGGTGCTGGGAGGAGAGGGGATTGGTTTGAAAGATGTCAGAAGGTGGGGGAAAAGGGGGAATGATCTGGGGGGAGTGGGGAGGGAATGTTGAGGCGAATCATGGTGGTTCAGGAGCCGAGGCGGACACTGCGAGTCTCCTGGGCAGGGGGGGGTAAGGGGAGGTGCTGCAGGGGGGCAGCGTTTCCCCTGTGTATGATTGGAGGGATAGGGAAGGGATTAAAAAAGGTTGTGGTTTAAACCCAGGGTACGTAAATTCGTGTATAGGTTTTTAATGGGGATCGTTGCATCGAAGGCAATTTTTTTTCCCGATGGGGATAGGGGGGGAGGGCTGGGGATAGATGCGGGGAAGAGGATACAGCGTATGTATCATGGGGTTTATTTTTGTCCTTCATTGAAAGTTGTGCATGAAGGGTTTTGGGGGAATGTGTTACGCAGGGGGGGGGGGGAGAGGGCTTTCAACTTTTGAGCCTTAAGCTTTGATGGGGGAGGGGGGGGAAAGGGGGAGGTAAGACGGGCGGTCTTGAAATAGTGGCAGACTACTTGTATGTGTCATGGGGAATGAGGGGGTTTTGGGGGAGTGTAGAGTTAAGGTTTTGGGCTGCTGTTTTTTAAGGGACAAAATGTAGAAATATGGATCTTTATGGTAGGAGGTGGATTCAGCTTTTTCTGTGGGTTATAGGGAGTTGGGGTGGGTAGTTTATTGGAGCTGTGAGGGAGGGTTTAAAAGGACGGGCCCTGGACAGGGGGGGGAGGTATACATGGGGGGGGCGTAGGGAATGAAGGGGGGGGGTGGGTGGGGGGACAGGGGGACTCAGGGGGCATAAACACTTGCTAAGGAATGCGCAATGTGTGGGGTTTTATGACGGGGAGGGGGGGGGGAAACCCCCCTATGGAGCAAAGGTGTCGGGGGTTACAATAGTGGTTTTTCTTCATAACCATTCGGGACTGGGATGTATTTTTATGGGGTGTAGAAATTTCCCCTTTAAGCTGTGTTTAAAAGGGGTTTTTAAATTTTTTTTCACCCACTTGGGTATGAACCGTTTTCCATCTTTATGTAACTGAAGTTTTGAGAGGGGTTTTCCCATGTTCCATTTTGGTTTACTGTTGTGGAAGGCATTTTTGTGTAGTTTTTGTGTTGAAAACCTTCCTACCTTTGTTAATTGTGTTTGTGTAAATATTTTTTTGGCTTATTGTGCAGGTTGATATAAACTACATTTTCGGAATGATTTATTCCCTTTACCTGTGTTTTTGTCTTGTATAAAAAGTTTTCTGTTTTGGAGATGAGTCATATGTTCTGTGCTATTACGTTTTTATCCACTGGTGAATGGGTATTTTTTTGTTTAAAGGGAAAACTTAATTATTGATGTTAATGATCAACAGTGTGTAGTTTTAGGGTTGGGGCTGTTAGTATAATTATTATATTGTTACAATTGTTGTGTTTATATTGTTTTCCCATTTTGTAATGTAATAAAGTTTCATTGGGTCATTGTATGTACTTTACAGATGTGTAAATAATAAGCCCGGGGGATGACTATATTTAGTATTTTTTGTTATCCCGTCACCCATCATTTAGTTGTTTTTTTTGGATTTATGCCCTTCGGGGTTATGTACATACTTCGTTTT
Source organism: Cherax destructor (assembly GCA_009830355.1). Lineage (NCBI taxonomy): Eukaryota > Metazoa > Arthropoda > Malacostraca > Decapoda > Parastacidae > Cherax > Cherax destructor. The sequence goes on along the minus strand of WNWK01051753.1, from coordinate 9,588 downwards.
TTTTCCTTTTAATGGGTTGTAAGCATTGGGTGATAAGTTTTTCTGGTTTTGTGCATTGTATTTATGCTTTGTATGTTTTTTTAAGTAGGGGAAAAATTTTTTTAACCTTTGTTGTTGCTTTGCCAAGCACAGTTAGTGCTTGTATGTTCAGTTTACCACTCTGATTCTGTCTTAGTATTGTCATGTGTTTTGTAAACAAAAAATTTGAGGAAGGTTTTATATATCCTCTTTGCGTTTTTTATATTAAGACTGTACAAACAAATGTAACTTGTGGTGCTTATATGAGAGTGAAAGTAAAGGACTATATAGTGTGTACACCCTTTAAGAGTAAGGAGCTTATGAGATTATTTTATTTTACTAAGTGTCCTAAATATCTTAGTATATTCTTAAATAAAATCTGGAAAAAACCTTTTAAAAATCTCATTTCGCCTTGTACTTTGATAATTCCAAACACCTGCTGTACTGTTGTTACGATAACCGCCAAACTAATTTGTGGTCTCAGGCCAGGGGTCGAACAAGTGGGGGCCTGTCCGGGATCATAGAGTTTGGGTCCAAGGAAAAAAAGAAATCACTGAACAGCAAGGATGGCTACTGATGTTTGGCCCCTCACGTACCACTCACCCAGAAGACAAACAACAACAGGATATAAGTAACTATGTCTCTTCCCCTTTGCTTTTGGTATTGGGAACACCATTATTGGGCAGAGTGAAAAAGGATTTTGGGGTTCTTGGTAAGTGCCTTTCCCTTTCAGTTGGAGCTATGATGATTAATTTGTCTCCCTCTGTTGTTGGGCTTGCTTTGCAGTACCTGTGAGGGGCCCACAGTACCTTGGGGGCCCGGGGCCTGCAGTACCTGTGCCCGGGTCCCGCAGTACCTGTAGCCTAGGGTCCTCGCAGTTTCTGTAACCCAGGGTCCTGAGTATCCACACGACGGGGGGTTAGCACTAGGGGTTTCCGCCCCTAGGGGACCAAGAAAACCTTTTTGTCATTTTGGTGAGACTGGGAAAAACTGGGGGTAATGAGCTCACTAAGTAATTTGAGAAATGAGAGAAACAAAACTTGTATTTGTTCGCTTTTTGGAAAAAAGTGTGTGGTGTGAGATTATTTCCCCCTGGTCCTCTGGAACGAGTGTTCAGCGGAGATGGGGGAAAAAAAATGTAAGAGCTACTCTTTTGGGGAGAGAAGTCAGGGTGACACACTACAGTCATGGGTGACATTTAAAAAATCACGGGGGACACAGTAAGTAAGTTTATTCAGGTATACACAAATACAGTTACATAGATTATCATACATAGCAGCATATGTGTAGAAAAAACCCAGGATAACCCAAAAGTCAGAGTGACTTATTTCCATTGGGGTCCACTATATAGAATTCTTTTAAAGGAATTTGTCTAAAAAGGGAAATAGTAAAGGATGTCAAATACTGTCTCTTGGGGGAGACATTAACAGTGCCTTTACAGGATGTTTTTCGTTTTTGGGGAAATCACTGTTTGAGTTGGACTTGTCAAAGGGACTCATGGCAAGCGACATGTGCTTTCTCGATTGTTTTCCCCCATGGGAGCCAAATTGTCTTCCTCTGTCTGTTACTGTCTGAGTCGTTGCTTCAGCAACTTGTGTTGTGACTCAGCTTTTAGGGAGAAAAGAGGGGGCGGCTCTTGAACCTTAAGATATGATTTGAAAAAGATGGTTTTTTGCCATATTTCTCGTGCCTGCATTACTTTTTGAGTATCTTGCTTGGGAACCCCCTTCGTCGCCTGGGAAAAGTCATTTGGAGGATTCATGTTCCCGCAGACGGACAGAACGTAGAGACGCGACCGTTACTACAGGAAAAGCCAGATGCTCTTCGTATTATTTTAAGACGTCGTCATTCGTAATGCCTGGGGAAAGGTTTCACCTTTCCCGTATTAGTATTTTTGCATGCTTCCCGACATACTAGCCTCCCCATGCTGTTTGGGCCCTGAGCAGAAGTTGGTGTACTTTTGACACACTAGCCTCTATAGTACAAGCTAGTCCATGAGCAGGAACCTGCCCTACGCCTCCTGGGGCATACTAGCCTGACAAAACTGGGGCCCTGAGCAGGAGTCGGTGTATACTTCGACACACTAGTTTTCCCCCTATTAAAACTTTCCCTTTAGCAGAAGTTGGTACACTTTGACACACTGCTCTATAGTACAAGCTAGTCCCTGAGCAGGAGTCAAAACGCACGTCTGACATACTAGCCTGACAAACTAGTCCCCCGAGCAGTTAGTTTAGTTTAATATCTTTATTATACACCCCATACCCATCCTTGGGGGGCGGGAGTCAAAAGATTACAGAGGTACATAATTGGTCCATTGACTGAACTCCCAAAATTTTGATAGCTGAACAAGTTACAGGGGAATGAACTAAGGGAAATTCTTTGGTCCAAACCCCCAAATTATGACAAGTTACAAAGGTAATGAACTAGAGCTGGTCACAATCATGACAAGTTACAAAGGTAATGAGCTCCAGGTAGAGCTGGTTACAATCATGACAAGTTACAAAGGTAATGAATCGTAATCACATCATAAAAGTTAAAAACATGAACAAATTACACATACACACACATATATACATACACACACACACACACAAAAAATACGACAGGCCCATTTTTCCCAATGGGACATGTGCATAGAACAAAATGGTAATCAATACAAAATAAAACACACACACACACACGTGGCAATGTTTTATTTACAGGGAGCAAAGTCAGGGTTTTTTTCCAAAAATGGTCTGAATATACCACAGGGGATAAAATTTTGACATATTTTGAATTTTTTGAGTGAGTTGTCTTTTGAATTCATTAATTTTATCGCACTCCAGTACATAATGACGCAGGGTGTGACAATAATCCAACTGGCAAAGTTTACATTTTGTTTGGTCTACATCTGGTGGTTGGGGATTTAACCTGCCAAAGATACTTGTAACTCAGCCGGAGGGGGGGCGGTAGTGACATCCAAGAGTCGGGCTTTTTTTGGGATTACAGCTTCTAATTCAGCCTAGTCGTTGAGATCTTCAAGGGTTGCTTGATTTCGTCGGGTCATGGAGGTGATAAGTTTGTCAAGTCGTTTCAAAAAAACAGGTCGTTTTTCTCTAAAAAATGGTGATGGTGAGAGAGCAAAGTCTTGATCATCAAGGGTCTTGGTAGCAGGTGGTAAGAGGGCTTTTTTTGCTTCCCATCATTGATGAATGTGACAAGGAAGGCTTCGTGAAGAGTAGTAATTCCTGAGAATTTCCCGCTGTAAACTACTGTTGAGGGCAATTGGGGGTTTGGGAAACATTAGTGGTTGAAGAGTCCTTAGCCTTTATCTTCACTGATGAATCATCGTGGATCAGGTAAAGGTTCCCCCCAACGGGGATCGTAGGGAGACTGAAAATCGAAAGTCAGAGCTGCTGTGACCGCACTGGGCAGAGTCAACTAGCAGAATTGTATCATATGTATCGATTCGCTGCTCAGCCTTGGCGGGGCAGGTGCTCCGGCTACTCACTTGTTGTGCTGAGGCTTGGTGTTTTCATAGCAAGATGACACTTTTTCGGAGAAGAGTGAATACTGTCTGCGTGGAATCATAAAGGGAAATTTATTTCCACCGAATGCTAATGTATTGCTGCCGGCTATCATTCGAGACAAATATGGCATAGCAAATGATGATATTTACGGCGTTGCACTAATAGGGGCAAGAATATTCATCAAATTGACGACTACCCAAGTTTATGAAGCACCGTTGATAAGTAAATGCAAACAGGGAAGTGAAGTTAAAAGATTTTTTAAAACAATACAAATGGATAAAGGCAAAAATTTCCATTTGAAGTGCAGGAAATTGATGTAAAGAATGTTTTCAAGCAATATGGAGAAATACATGGGCTGTAAGGGGTCTTTTGACTGATGGTTTATATGAAGGTGTACCTGAGGGATCATATAGCCTTAAAATGTCATTAAAAGGGGCAAACCATCATATGTAGTGTTACCGGGAATTAGAACAAAAGATATGTTACATTTTGGGTCAACAACGAACATGTTAAGGGGTGACTCGTATGAGCATATGGCTGCTGCATGTAAAAAAGACAAGGACGGCGCCCGGGATGAGGACCCGAATAAGGATGGACATGAAGAATTGCATGAATCTCGGGAACGGTGTGGGCGGGGTTCGCAACTGCAAGATGGAGTGACATAGTAACACAGTCGATGGAAACGTGAAAAACACTTCAGGTGAACACACAGGCTGAAGGGGAACAATTGCAGAGGAAGCAGAACTAGATTTGGGTATGAGTGAGGTGATTCCGGGAGTTGGTGAGTGGATTTTTGGGATATTTTCCCAAAAGGGACAAATGAGATTTGCTCGGGAAAAAGCTGAAGAGATTTTGAGTGTAGTGGGGAAATGGGAGATAAAAGTCCTGACGATGGGGGTTTTTGGAAAAATGACGTGCAGGTTTTTTTCATAATGGGGAAATAGGGAAACGGATATAGAAATTCATAATGATTCAAGGAAACGAGCCAGGGCCCATGAGTGATGACGATGTACTTACCCCTGCGCAAAGGTCCTGTAAAAAAGTGTCTGTTGATGTACCGCAAAGGTTTTTTGAAAATAAGAAAAGGGGAGGTGATGTACAAGAAGTGAAGAATATGGATGGGAACGGTAGTAAGGGACGAAGTAGTTTGGGAAGGGAAAGGGAAAAAAGAGTTAGTAGATCCAAAGGAAACCCACCTCTAATGTTTTCAGGAGCATCACGCTAAATGTTAATGGAGCTATGGCGGAGGTAAGAAGGAAGTGGATTGAGGTGTGCATGAAAAGGTAAGCAGTGGATGGGGCCCTTTTATACAAGAGCATAATTGTCGATGGGTGAAATTTGATTGTCCCGGGATTATAGAGTGTATGCTGGTAGTTCGGGGTCTTTCAAGGGGGGGGTTGGGTTTTAGTAAAGGGAAAAAGGCCCTTTTCAGTTTTTGGGGAAGGGGGAAGAGGGAGGGGGGAGGGTAGTAAGAGTTGACGGGAGGGGGTTTGGGCCCCGGTTGTTTCATTGGTGTTTATTTACCAGTTACTAAGGTTGGGGAATTTAAAGGAAGAGTTTGTGAGGGAACAATTAATTTTTTTTTGAGAGGATTGCCAGAGATGGTATTTTTGGGGGGGTGATTGGAACTGTATCATATGAGAAAAGGATGTAAAACCCAAAGGGGGGGTGGATGTGTGTTTTTTTGGTTTTTGGGTATGAAGTTTTGGGTATTTAAAAAGTGTTTATTTATGGAAGTTGAGGTTAGATAGGATATATGTTTCTAGGATTTAATGTTGGAAATGGTAACGTGTGGGGATGTTGGATTTTCAGACCATAGAGGGGTGTTAGTTGATTTGGGAAATGGACAGGAATGGTCGGGGTGGGTTTGGCAATTGGAAATTGAATGTGCAATTTTTGGGAAAGGGGGAAAGCAGTGAGGGGTTTTCCCGGAATGGTAATGTGGGGGGGAAAGGGAGGTTAGAGAAGGGTATTGGTTTTGGGGGGTGAATGTAGGAAGCCAGCTATTCAGAAATATTAGGGATGAAAGGAAAAAGAACAATGGAAGAAGGGTTCCAGAAGTATTTGGAAGGAAAATTTGGGCTGAGTGTTGTTATGGAAGAATGGATAGACAAGTAGTGGAAATGAGAAATATTAAAGATAGATTGCAGATGATTCATAATGAACTTTTTGATGCGATTCGTGTGCGGGGGGCATAGAGGGGGGTGTTGTGGGGATAACCCCCTTTATGTGTGTATTGCAAAATATGGGGAAAAGTAGAAAAAACATGTTGATAAAAAATTTTGGGAGGTGCATGAGACAATGGGCGGATCAAAAGGGGGCACGATACGCATACAACTCATCCCAAAGGAATTTATATGTGAGTGCATGGTAGGGGGAATATTTTAGGAAAGATTTTGAGTGGAACTAGGATGAGTGTTAAATTGGAGGAACAGATTTTGAGTAGTGTAGAAACAATATTGAATAAAGAGGATGGGGATGGAGATGGAAGGTGTTATAAGTGAGGATGAGGTGTGGGTTGCTCGGGAATAACATGAATTGCGTAAGTCACCTGGGGTGGATGGCTTGCCAAAAGGACTTTTATGTTGCAAATTGGGATGCTTTAAAAGGGAAAATGTGTAGTGAGGTTGTTGAATGAGATGAAAGAGACTGAATGCAGGGGAGAGTCGCAAAGAACAGGAGTGGTAGTGTTGATACGAAAACTGGTCGGGATGATACTCTTAGGAATTATAGAGCATTGTTGATGATGTGGGATTATAAATTGTTTGCTAAGGTATTGGGGAATAGATAAAAAGTGTGTTAGAGTGGGTGATAAGGGGAAAGGACAATATGGTATTCCGGGGGGAAGTGTTACAAAAAACTTTGATGAGTATTCGAAAATTTATTGATGAATGCAAGGGGGGTTTTTGGGTGTAGATTGAAGGGGGCGATGATAGTGTAGATCGGGAAATGTTATGGAAAATTATGAGGAAGCGGTTTTTGGGGGTGAAATAGTAAGATGGGCGGAATCATTGTATAAGATGCCAGAGTGAGAGTGCAAATAAATGGAATGATTAGGGGGAGCCGTATGCATGGGGGAAGGGACTGCGACAGGGGTGTCCCTTTTCGCAAATTCTTTTTGCTTGTCTACAGAACCGTTGTATTGTTTTTGTTAGAATGGTGTGAGGCACCTTAAGGAAGGTATGGGTGGTGATGCAGGGATAAAATTGGATATGTAGATGATACAACTGTTTTGGTTATGAATGAGTGAATGAGTGTTTGGAAATATTTCCCTGGTGACAGGTTTAAGCATTAATAAGGATAAACCCCCAAATTTTTTGAGATTGGAACGGGGGAGGTGGAGGCATAGGGGGTATAGGGTGGTTGGAAAGGGAGTTTATAGTTTAAAGGTTTTGTGGAATTGTGTTTAAAGATAATTTTGAGAGGCAAGACTAGTTAATGCAAGGAATGTTTTAAAAGGTGCTTTAAGTAGAATGAGGGATGGAGTAGGAGGGGTGGGACCATACATCAGCGAGTAATAGCAGTGAATACACTATTAAATAGTAAAATATGGTATGTGGCTGGGAAATTTTCCCAATTTTTTAAAGGGGGATGTTGTGGATTTACGAGGAAAAGTTAATGAGATTTGTCTGGGGGTAAGGGAGACATTGGCTGAGTAAGGAATTGGGGATGGGAAAAAAAGGGGTAATGGGGGATTGGGGTTAATCAACTTAGAGGTGAGACTTATGAGTATGTATGTCAAAAAATTGTTTTTTTTTGGGAACCAGGGGGGTGAGGGGCAGACGGGTTTGGGGATGTCATGAGACATTTACGGGATGGTGGAGTGGTAAGCATTTGGTACATTGTGAAGATATGTTGAGAATTTTATGTGTGCCAGAAAATGGGAATATTCTAGTCCGACTTTGGAAAAAAAAGGGAAGGTAAGGGAAATAGCGGGGGGTCGCTACTTTTCCAGTGTATGATTAAAAATACTGGGGTGGGTTAAAAGATCTGAAGATAAAGCCAAGGGTGAGAGAAGTTATGACGTTTTTTGCATGGGGTTTTGGCCTCTAAGGGGTATTATATAAAATGGGGTTAACTGATGCTTGTTGTGGAATTTTGGGTAAGAAGCTACCGCTTATCATGGGGTTTATTTTTGTGAGCAATTGGGAATTATTAGGGAATGGGTGAAACATTTACTTAGAAAGATGGGAGGGGGGGGATACACCCTTTGAGGTTTATAGGATGGATATAGGTGGAGGGAGAAGGAAGTTAGGAGGGGTTTATTGTATTTGGCGGTAGATTTTGTATATGTATCATGGGGAAAAGAGGGGGATACGGGGGAGAGACTGAAAGCTATTGGGCTATGTACAGAACTAAGTGTAGGAATAGGTTGTTATATGGCATGGGTGGGGGGGTGTTTTCCTGGTGTTACTGGGATTTTACAGTTAGGCAGCTGGTGGACTTAAGTTGATTTTGCGTAGATGAAACGGGGGCCCCCCTTCGAGTTGAGTCTTTGTTGTGGATGATACGAGGGGAATTTCTTGAGGTTTGGTTGGGTATAGATTTGAGGGGAAAGGGGGATGGGTGACAATTTATAGATGAGTTCTAAGGACTTTTTTAAAAACTAATAAAGGTTTTTTCATGGATGTTGATTGATTGGTTTTGGTGACTTTTAGAAGGTTTTGGGGCTCAGGTTGGGTATGTTAGGGGGTGGTTTGACCAGAGGATAATGATAATGGGTAAAAGGACATGATTAATGCATAAATTTTGGAAATGTAATATTAAACTTAATGTGGGGATTTAGTTAATAATAGTTTTGTATTAATTATCATGCATTGTCAGGGTTCGATCCATGAAGGGATTCCCGTGGCCCTTTGGGGGGGGAGGACCGTAAGGAGTTGGGGGGGAAGTATAATGAGGAGGAGGGGGGAGGCAGTGTCTAGATTAAGTCTAGGGAAGGCACCAGGGTTAGACGGGATAAAAATGATTTCTAGAGGACCGGGAAACGTTAGAGAATGTTTTGTGCATTTGTTTAATTGTATGAAGGGTGGGGGGCGGGTTTGGGGGAGAGGGGATGGGGGAGTTGTTCTGGTGCCGAAAGGAGAGGGGGGGGAGAACCTTGGGGGAAAATTTCAGGGCGATATCCCCCCATTAAAATGGAGATTATAAAATCTTTGTGAAAATTTTAGGGCATAGGATGAAAACGGGGGATTGACAAAGTCATACATCAGGGGCAAAATTTTTTATACCTGGAAGAAAATATGAGTGTAGGACATGGGAGAATCGGGGATTTTATTGAGGTTTGGATAAGGAGGGGGGTCTTGGGAATACATTTGGGGCTATGATTGTGTGAATAGAAGCATGTTGGGAATTATATTAAGGAGTCAAGGATTTCGAGAGGGGAAAAACCCGGATGGGTTTGGGCATTGTATAGTTCTGTAAGGTGCATGTGCAGGTGAAGGGAAGTTGGGAAAAAAAGGGGGTGATGGGAAAGGGGGCTGGGGACAGGGGGGTCCCATATCTCAGATAATTTTTGCGTGCATGCAGGATCCCTTTTATAGGTTAATAGAGGAAGGAGTAGGGGGAGAGGGGGAAAAGGGGGGCGAGTAGGTGGGGGATGTGGGGATGTGGATGATACTACTGTATTGGTGGGTATTGCGCCCCCTTTAACTGGGCCTCAATGTATATAATGTATATTTCCCTTTTCATAATTTTATATTGTTGATATTATCGATAATAGCCAAATCAATATCTTTTTTTTATATTATTATTAGACTATTATTTAACTTAGCTTATATATTAGGTAGGATGTAAATATTTTATGTTGTGCTCGAGAGTGTGGGGTAACTGCCTTGGTGTTGGCAAACTACCGTTATTTCCGGCGTTTCCAGTTGCCGGGAGGAGTCAGTTTTCTGAAAAACACCTGAGCTGGGTGGTTGCTCCCTTTCCTCTCTCTCTCTTTGGCCCTGCCCCCGCCCAGTCAACACCTCACCCCTTTTTTCTTCTTGTTTTCTTGACATTAGACTCTGTTGGGTAGAATATGGGAAATTGATGGTGAGGCGAATCATACCTCTTGGGG
>WNWK01051752.1:0-12384 GCA_009830355.1 Cherax destructor | reverse complement strand
TAACCCATATGCAAAAATCCTTAACATGATCACTATAACATGCACCCCAAACTTATACATGTCATGATCACAACAACAAATTTAAGACATGAATCATACATAGTACACTATCTAACGAAAATAGAAAACTATCACTTGATCACATAAAAAATTGACTTACAATCACTTAAGGCATATGAAATCATAAACATAAGACATATGAAGACAAAATTTCACACAAATTTCATGAATATTACACCAGGATCATTAAGTCATGCACACTTATACCATGTGAACCACAATCTATAAACAACCACCCACCATCATATTCGTACCACATTTAGTTTATCATCTATGTACATATCACATTTAATCACCCAAAATCTTTCCCTAAACCTTCCTTCCTATACTCATCCTCATATTATCACCTAGGGATTTTTTAATCCGACGACCCAATATGACGTTAAGAACCAGAGTGTAGGTGGTGATAAGAGTGGTGATGGTTACTCTGTCTCCTAACGTCTGTGACTCGATAAAGCCCACTGCGTGGGCGAAACGTTGTCAATAAAGGATCACATTATACTGCTTATGTGTTTATTTTTCCATAAGAAGCCAGGGATTCTGTATGCTTTATTACGAACACTTATGTACTGTTCTCTTAGTTTTAGATTACTGCTAACCAGAACTCCCAAATCCTCTTGGTTTATAGGTGGCATGGTTATTTTCCTGACCAATGATTAGAACTTTGCATTTGTCTATGTTAAGTAAAAGGACACAAATGCAACTAAAGTGACATTTTATTGTGGCAACGTTTCGCTCTCCAGGAGCTTTCTCAAGCCGTTACAAGCGATAATGGACATAGTGGGTTTATATATACTCTCAAAGTGAGGTGAAATACTAGTGGTGGTAGTAGTAGTGATATTAGTAGTAATACAATAAGGTAGAACAATCAATATGCACATGAGTAAAAGGTGATAAAACAAATACTAGGGTAGTATAACAATAGGTTAGACAAATATTTCTGCTGGATGTAGATGAATGGTTCAGAGAACCGACAATTTATAAATTAGACACATATGCAACAGTTGGGTATCTTTATTGAGGAAACGTTTCGCCACACAGTGGCTTCATCAGTCCAATCCAAAGTAGAAAGGTGTAAGGAGAGGAGGAGTTTGAGGTTATCAGTCCCTCGGCCTGGAGTCGATGTGTTCAGTCCATCAATCTTGTTAGAAGTGTAGCACAAGGCCGTAGAGGTGGCTTATATGCTGTAATCAGGTGAGATGAAGCAGGAGGAGGCGGGGTCATAGTAGTACCATCCACTATTCTAAGTAGGTCTTCGTCCAAAGGTTGGACAAGTGTAGAAGAATTCGTTTATAAGATCCCAAGCTGTTGCTGTGTCAGACAGGATGTAGATGAATGGTTCAGAGAACCGACAAGTTATAAATTAGAACATATGCAAAGGGGTATCTTTATTGAGGAAACGTTTCCGCCACACAGTGGCTTCATCAGTCCAATACAAAAGTAGAAAGGTGTAAGGGAGGAGGAGTTTGAGGTTATCAGTCCCTCGGCCTGGAGTCGAGTGTTCAGTCCATCAATCTTGTTAGAAGTGTAGCACAAGGCCGTAGAGGGGCTTATATGCTGTAATCAGGTGAGATGAAGCAGGAGGAGGCGGGTCATAGTAGTACCATCCACTATTCTAAGTGGTCTTCGTCCAAAGGTTGGACAAGTGTAGAAGAATTCGTTTGTATCAAGATCCCAAGCTGTTGCTGTGTCAGACAGGATGTAGATGAATGGTTCAGAGAACGACAAGTTATAAAGACACATATGCAAAGTGGGTATCTTTATTGAGGAAACGTTTCCCACACAGTGGCTTATCAGTCCAATACAAAGTAGAAAGGTGTAAGGAGAGGAGGAGTTTGAGGTTATCAGTCCTCGGCCGAGTCGATGTGTTCAGTCCATCAATCTTTAGAAGTGTAGCACAAGGCCGTAGAGTGGCTTATATGCTGTAATCAGGTGAGATGAAGCAGGAGGAGGCGGGGTCAAGTAGTACCATCCACTATTCTGAGGTCTCGTCCAAAGGTTGGACAAGGTAGAAGAATTCGTTTGTATCAAGATCCGCTGTTGCTGTCAGACAGGATGAGATGAATGGTTCAGAGAACCGACAAGTATAAATTAGACACATATGCACAGTTGGGTATCATTATTGAGGAAACGTTTCGCCACACAGTGGCTTCATCAGTCCAATACAAAGTAGAAAGGTGTTTCCCAATAAAGATACCCAACTGTTGCATATGTGTCTAATTTATAACTTGTCGGTTCCTGAACCATTCATCTACATCCTGTCTGACACAGCAACAGCTTGGGATCTTGATACAAAGAATTTTCTACACTTGTCCAACCTTTGGACGAAGACCTACTTAGAATAGTGGATGGTACTACTATGACCCCGCCTCCCCGCTTCATCTCACCTGATTACAGCATATGCCACCTCTACGGCCTTGTGCACACTTCTAACAAGATTGATGGACTGAACACATCGACTCCAGGCCGAGGGACTGATAACCTCAAACCTCCTCTCCCACACCTTTCTACTTTGTATTGACTGATGAAGCCACTGTGTGGCGAAACGTTTCCTCAAAAAGATACCCAACTGTGCATATGTGTCTAATTTATATTTTGCTGGAGGACACGAAGGCCTGTGGAGCTCACATCTACGATGGCGGTGATAGCAGGAGAGACAGTGATGGAGGTTTGTCAGAGATTCTGCTGACTCAGATGAGGAAGCTGCCTTTGTTTTGTTTAATTGTGTTAGAAACAAAACAAAGGCAGCTTCACCATCTCTGAGTCTTAGCAAGAATCCTCCTGGAAACAGTAAACCCTACCATCACATAGCTCTCCTGCAATTCAACACAAGCACATCGTAGATGTGGAACACTCCCACAGGCCTTCGATACTTCAACCTCCAGCAGAAATATTTGTCTAACCTATTGTTATACTACCCTAGTATTTGTTTTATCACCTTTACTCATGTGCATATTGATTGTTCTACCTTATTGTATTACTACTACTACTACTAATATCACTACTACTACCACCACTAGTATTTCACCTCACTTTAGAGTATATATAAACCCACTATGTCCATTATCGCTTGTAACGGCTTGAGAAAGCTCCTGGAGAGCGAAACGTTGCCACAATAAAATGTCACTTTAGTTGCATTTGTGTCCTTTTACTTAACATATTGTCGGTAATTCTACCAATATTATTACATTTGTCTATATTAAACTGCATTGCCACTTCTACGACCACGTATCAGTCTATTCAAATCTTCCTGCAGTGCTCTAATATCCTCGTCAGAATTAATTCGTCGGCCTATTTTGGTGCATCGGAAACTTGCTTACAGCACTATTTATTCCCTCGTCTATGTCGTTTATATAGATTGTAAACAAAGGGGCACAACACTGACCCCTGTGTGATAAATGGTTTAAAACCGACAAGTTGATGATTGAGAGACTTATGCAACATATGGGAATCTTTATTGAAAAAAACATTTCGCCACACAGTGGCTTCATCAGTAAAATACAAAGCAGAAAGATGTAAGGAGAGGATGAGTTTGAGGTAATCAGTCCTCAGCCTGGAATCGATGTGTTTAATCCATCAATCTCGTAGAAAAATCAGCATAGGGCCGAAGAAAGGCTTTATATACTGTAATAAGGTGAGTGGAAGCAGGAAGAGGTGGGATCATAGTGGAACCATCCACTAGTGTAGTAGATCTTCGTCCAACGGTTGGACAAGTGTTGAAGAATTATTTCTATCAAGATCCCATGATGTTGCAGTGTCTGACAGATGTGATAAATGGTTTAAAACCTACAAGTTGAAGATTGAGACACTTATGTAACATGGAAATAAATGGTATAAAAATACTGACACAATGGAAAAATAAACACATAAGCAGTATTATGTGATCCTTTATTGACAACGTTTCGCCCACGCAGTGGGCTTTATCGAGTCACAGACATCTACCTGGAAATGAGCAACATGGAGATATATAGGTACAGTAAGGTGGAGAATGCTTGTCAGGTGGAGAAAGCTGCAGTGACAGTCTTAAAGTAGCAGTGATAGTAAAAACATTGTGTGACTTAAAGGACCTGCAGTGTACCATTCTTGAGTTCTAGGTGGGATAGCGTTGAAGAAGTTTCTTGGCAATAGGTTCAGCATTAAACATCTTCAACACACCCAGAGAAGACACTGCTGAGAAGAGATACATAGTCCTTCCCACCAACTCCATTTCCAAACAAGTTTCCAACATTTTTCTAAGACCTCATTCCTGAGTATCCACTCCACATCCACCAACATCAAGGACATTACCAGTAACAGACAGGAAAAGCTTCAACCACGGCAGGGGTATACACAATCCCTTGTAATGACTGCAGCAAATTATACGTTGGCGAAACATCCAGAGACCTACAAACACGCATTTCAGAACACCAGTACGCAGGCAGATCTGACGACTCAAGAAATGCCTGTGTTCAACACCGAAATTTACACAACCATTTAATCAACTACAGAAACGCAAGACTCATCGCCAGAGAAGACAACACGAAATACCGAAGAATCCTGGAATCATCACTTATCTGTATATCCAACAACTTCAACCAGAACAACGGCTTCTACAACATAGCTTTAACCTATTGCCAAGAAACTTCTTCAACGCTATGCCACCTAGAATCAAGAATGGAACACTCAGCAGGTCCTTTAAGTCACACAATGTTTTTAACTATCACACTACTTTTTAAGACTGTCACATGCAGCTTCTCCACCTGACCCAACATTCTCCACCTGACTGTACCCTATATATCTCCATGTTGCTCATTTTCCAGGTAGATCTGTTGACTTCGATAAAGCCTACTGCATGGGCGAAACGTTGTCAATAAAGGATCACATTACTGCTTATGTGTATATTTTTCCACTTATGTAACATATTGACCGATTAGCTTCATCTTTCCTTGCCACCACTCCTGCTGCCTATAAGTTATTCTCCTGTGCACTTGACTAAAGAAGCCTACTGCGTAGGCTAAACGTTTCCCAACTATACCCAACTTTTTTTTTTTTATTAACACATCGGCCGATTCCCACCAAGGCAGGGTGGCCCGAAAAAGAAAACTTTCATCATCATTCACTCCATCACTGTCTTGCCAGAAGGGTGCTTTACACTACAGTTATAAAACTGCAACATTAACACCCTCCTTCAGAGTGCCGGCACTGTACTTCCCATCTCCAGAACTCAAGTCCGCCTGCCGGTTTCCCTGAATCCCTTCATAAATGTTACTTTGCTCACACTCCAACAGCACGTCAAGTATTAAAACCATATGCCTCCATTCACTCCTATCAAATACGCTCACACATGCTTGCTGGAAGTCCAAGCCCTCGCACACAAAACTTCCTTTACCCTCCTCCAACCTTTCCTAGGCCGACCCCTACCCGCCTTCCTCCACTACAGATTTATACACTCGAAGTCACTCTGTCTCGTTCCATTCTCTCTACATGTCCAAACCACCTCAACAACCCCTCCTCAGCTCTCTGACAATCGTTTTGGTAATCCCGCACCTCCTCCTAATTTCCAAACTCCGAATTCTCTGCATTATATTCACACCACACATTGACCTCAGACATGACATCTCCACTGCCTCCAGCCTTCTCCTCGTTGCAACATTCATCACCCATGCTTCACACCCATATAAGAGCGTTGGTATAACTATACTCTCATACATTCCCCTTTACTTCCATGGACAAGGTTCTTTGTCTCCACAGACTCCGAAGTGCTCCACTCACCCTTTTCCTCATCAATTCTATGATTCACCTCATCCTTCATAGACCCATCCGCCGACATGTCCACTCCCAAATATCTGAATACATTCACCTCCTCCATACTCTCTCCCTCCAATCTGATATCCAATCTTTCGTCACCTATTCTTTTTGTTATCCTCATCACCTTACTCTTTCCTATATTCACTTTCAATTTTCTTCTTTACACACCCTACCAAATTCATCCACCAACCTCTGCAGCTTCTCTTCAGAATCTCCCAAAGCACAGTGTCATCAGCAAAAGCAACTGTGACAACTCCCACTTTGTATTTGCTTCTTTATCTTTTAGCCCAACACCTCTTGCCAAGACCTCGCATTCACTTCTCTTACAACCCCATCTATAAATATATTGAACAACCACGGTGACATCACACATCCTTGTCTAAGGCCCACTTTTACTGGGAAATAGTCCCCTTCCCTCCTACACACTCTAACCTGAGCCTCACTATCCTCATAAAAACTCTTCACTGCTTTCAGTAACCTTCCTCCTATTCCATACACCTGCAACATCTGCCACATTGCCCCCTATCTACCCTATCATACGCCTTTTCCAAATCCATAAATGCCACAAAAACATCTTTACCCTTATCCAAATACTGTTCACCTATATGTTTCACTGTAAACACTTGGTCTACACACCCCTACCTTTCCTAAAGCCCCTTGTTCATCTGCTATCCTGCTTTCTGTTTTACTCTTAATTCTTTCAATAATAACTCTACCATACACTTTACCAGGTACACTCAACAGACTTATTCCCCTATAATTTTTGCACTCTCTTTTGTCCCCTTTGCCTTTATACAAAGGAACAATACACGCTCTCTGCCAATCCCTAGGTACCTTACCCTCTTCCATACATTTATTAAATAATAGCACCAACCACTCCAAAATTATATCCCCACCTGCTTTTAACATTTCTATCTTTATCCCATCAATCCCAGCTGCCTTACCCCTTTCATTCTACCCACTGCCTCACGAACTTCCCTACACCCACAACTGGCTCTTCCACACTCCTACAAGATGTTATTCCTCCTGCCCTACACACGAAATCACAGCTTCCTGTCTTCATCAACATTTAACAAATCCTCAAAATATTCTCTCCATCTTCCCGATACCTCTAACCTCCATTTAATAACTCTCCTCTCCTATTTTTAACTGTCAAATCCATTTGTTCTCTAGGCTTCCTCAACTTATTAATCTCATTCCAAAACTTTTTCTTATTTTCAACAAAATTTGCTGATAACATCTCACCCACTCTCTCATCTGCTCTCTTTTACATTGCTTCACCACTCTTTAACCTCTCTTTTCTCTCCATATACTCTTCCCTCCTTGCATCACTTCTACTTTGTAAAAACCTCTCATATGCTAACTTTTTCTCCCTTACTACTCTCTTTACATCATCATTCCACCAATCGCTCCTCTTCCCTCCTGCACCCACTCGCCTGTAACCACAAACTTCTGCTGAACACTCTAACACTACATTTTTAAATCTACCCCATACATTTTCGACCCCATTGCCTACACTCTCACTAGCCCATCTATCCTCCAATAGTTGTTTATATCTTACCCTAACTGCCTCCTCTTTTAGTTTATAAACCTTCACCTCTCTTTTACTTACTGATTCTATTTTCCTTGTATCCCATCTACCTTTTACTCCCACTGTAGCTATAACTAAAAAGTGATCTGATATATCTGTAGCCCCTCTATAAACATGTACATCCTGAAGTCTACTCAACAGTCTTTTATCTACCAATACATAGTCCAACAAACTACTGTCATTACGCCCTACATCATATCTTGTATACTTATTTATCCTCTTTTTCTTAAAATATGTATTACCTATAACTAAACCCCTTTCTATACAAAGTTCAATCAAAGGGCTCCCATTATCATTTACACCTGGCACCCCAAACTTACCTACTACACCCTCTCTGCATGTTTCTCCCACTTTAGCATTTAGGTCCCCTACCACAATTACTCTCTCATTTGGTTCAAAAGTTCCTATACATTCGCTTAACATCTCCCAAAATTCCTCTCTCTCCTCTACACTCCTCTCTTCTCCAGGTGCATACACGCTATTATGACCCACTTTTCGCATCCGACCCTTATTTTAATCCACATAATCCTTGAATTTACACATTTATATTCCCTCTTTTCCTTCCATAACTGATCCTTCAACATTATTGCTACCCTTCCTTAGCTCTAACTCTCTCAGATACTCCTGACTTAATCCCATTTATTTCTCCCCACTGAAACTCGCCTACCCCTTCAGCTTTGTTTCGCTTAGGCCAGGACATCCAACTTCTTTTCATTCATAACATCGGCAATCATCTCTTTCTTATCATCCGCACTACATCCACGCACATTCAGACAACTCCAATTTTATAAAGTTTTTCTTCTTCTCGTTTTTAGTAGATTTGTACAGGAGAAGGGGTTACTAGCCCATTGCTCCCGGCATCTTAGTCGCCTCATACGACACGCATGGCTTACGGAGGAAAGATTCTTTTCCACTTCCCCATGGACAATAGAGAAAATAAAAAGAACAAGAGCTATTAAGAAAAGAAGAAAACCTAGATGTGTGTATGTATATATATGCATGTGTATGCCAGTGTAGTGTGACCTAAAGTGTAAGTAGAAGTAGCTAGATATACCTGTTATCCAGCGTGTTTATGAGACAGAAAAAGACACCAGCAATCCTACCATCATGTAAAACAGTTTCAGGTTTCTGTTTCACAGTCACCTGGCAGGACGGTAGTACCTCCCTGGGTGGTTGCTGTCTACCAACCTACTACCTAACATTGATGTATTTGCCATAACTGAGAAGTGGTTTAATTCGAAAAATCGGACATGCTTGCTGAATGTCACATTCAGGGTTTTAAATTGTTCCAAGTAGACAGAAGTATCGGGAAGGGGGGTGGGGTGGCACTCTATGTCCGTGATCATTTAAATTGTTGCATGAAAACGGGTATAAAGTCTGAAATAATACATACAGAGTCTGTCTGGATAGAATTGATTTTAGGCGTGATATACCGGTCCTCCAAACTTCGATAGGAACAAGGGAGACTACTTTGGGAGGAAATTTTAAGGCCACAAAAGGTACGATAACGTAGTAATTCTAGGGGACTTTAACTTTAGTCAGATTGATTGGAATTTCTTGACAGGGAATTTAGAATCTAATGACTTTTTAGAAGTAGTTCAGAATTGTTTTTTGAAGCAGTTTGTGACAGAACCTACAAGGGGAAATAACCTACTTGACTTGGTTCTGGCAAACAAGGAAACCCTTGTTAATAATTAAGAAATTACAGAGGAACTCAGACGCGACTCACAACTCAATTACCTTTAGATCGAATGGATGTATGATAGGGATAATTCAGTAACGGTCCCAGAATTTCGCTTAGCAGATTACAATGGACTTAGGGAATACTTATCATCTGTGGACTGGGGTAATGAAGACAGCTACAATATGACAGCTTTCTTAACACTATACAGGCTGCCCAAAGAACATTTATCCCGTATAAAGAAATTAGATCAAGTAGAAATGACCCAAAATGGATGAATAATAGGCTCAAATATCTTTTAGGGAAAGAAAGGAATTTAAAATGCATAAAAGAGGTGAGAGTCATCTTATAAATCAGTATACTGACATTAAGAGGGACTTAAAAATGGATAAGAAAAGCTAAACGGGAACTATGAAATTAAAGTTGCTAGGGATTCAAAAACTAACCCCAAAAGTTTTTTCTAGGTTTATAGAACAAAAGTTAGAGATAAGATAGGTCCCCTTAAAAATAACTCTGGGCATCTTACTGACAAGGAGAATGATATGTGCTCTATTTTTAATAATTATTTTCTCTCGGTTTTCACACAATAAACACTAATAATATCCCAGTAATTAATTGTTATAGTGAACCTGAAGAAGATAAATTATGTAATATCACAGTCACTAGCAAAATGGTTATGAAACAAGTAGACCGACTGAAACAAAATAAATCACCGGGTCCTGATGAACTTTTTTCAAAGGTTCTTAAGGAATACAAATGGAACTTTGTGAACCATTAACTAACATTTTTAATTTATCTCTTCAAACAAGTGTAGTGTCTGATATGTGGAAGATGGCTAATGTAATTCCTATTTTTAAAGCAGGGGACAAGTCTCTACCATCAAATTACCGCCCAATAAGCCTGACCTCAATTGTAGGCAAATTATTAGAGTCAATTATAGCTGATATTATAAGAAGCCATCTAGATAACCATAATTTGATTAATGATACTCAGCATGGATTCACGAGGGCCGTTTCTGCCTAACTAATTTATTAACTTTCTTCGGTAAAGCTGTTGATCACGATAAAGAATTCGATATTGTTTATTTAGACTTTAGTAAGGCTTTTGATAGAGTACCGCACCAGAGACTGTTAAGGAAAGTGGCAGCTCATGGAATTGGGGGAAAAGTTCTGTCATGGATCGAGTCATGGCTCACCATTAGGAAGCAGAGAATGTGCTTAAATATGATTAAATCTGAGTGGGGATCTGTAACAAGTGGCATTCCACAGGGATCAGTCTTAGACCCATTGATGTTTATAATATATATCAATGACCTTGATGAGGGAATTACTAGTGATATGAGCAAATTCGCCGATGACACGAAGATAGGTAGGATAATTGATTCAAACGTTGATGTCAGGGAACTTCAGGAGGATTTAGACAAACTCAATTCCTGGTCAGAAAAGTGGCAGATGCAGTTCAATGTAGATAAATGCAAGGTTCTGAAGCTCGGGAGTGTCCATAACCCAAGCACTTATAAGTAACGTAGAACTTAGCCATACAGATTGCGAAAAGGACTTGGGGGTTATGGTAAGCAGCAACCTTAAGCCAAGACAGCAATGCCTAAGCGTACGTAATAAGGCAAACAGATTACTGGGATTTATTTCAAGAAGAGTAAGCAACAGAAGTCCAGAGGTTATATTACAGCTTTATACATCGTTAGTAAGGCCTCACCTAGATTACGCAGCTCATTTCTGGTCTCCATATTACATAATGACTATAAATTCGTTAGAAAACATTCAGCGTATAATGACTAAATTAATACATAGCATTAGAAATCTATTGAATCTTTTCTTTTGTTTTTAACTGTTAAATGCATTTGTTCTTGAGGCTTTCTCAACTAATTGATCTCACTTCTAAACTTGCTCACTCATTTCATTAGCTCTACTTTTACACTCCTTACCACTCTTGTATCCTCGTTTTTAATCTCTTTATACTCCACCCTCCTTATACCATTTCTACATTGGAAAACTTTTGATAAGCCAATCGTTTCTCTTACCTCATCATTTAACTAATCACAACTCTTCCCTCCTATACCCGTCCTACTCACAAACTTCAGCTACTCACACTAATAATGCATTGCTAAATCTTTCCCATACCTAATCGACACCCCTCATTATCTGCTCACTCTTTCCAGCCCACTATATTCCCAATATACGTTTATTTCTTACCTTATCTCCTTTAATTTATAACCTTTCACTTCATTCTTACCCACTGATGACATTCTCCTTGTACCTCACCTACCTCTTACTCTCACTACCATTAAATAATGCTCTGATATGTTTGAGTTCCCCATAAAAAGTTGCACAACCAGAAGTCTGCCCATCAGCCTATTATCTATTAATACATTGTCCAGAAAACTGCTATCATTACACCCTATATCGTATTTCGTGTACTTATCATATTTTTCCTCATAATACATAGTACCTACTGCTACTGCCAAGCCACTTTGTATGCATAATTCAATCAGGGGGAACCCATTATCACTCACCTTTGACACTCCAAACTTACCTACTACGCACTTTGCAACAGGTTCTCCCACTTTAGCATTTACATAACCCACAACAATTATTATCTCAAAACTCTCTTACTAAAGACTTAGCACCTCAATCTCTTTCTCCTCTACAGTCCTCTAATCTCTAGATGCTTTAACACTTACTATTACCAACTTCTCACGCCTCATCCTTATTTTAATCTACATAATTCTTGAGTTTATACACTTATATTAACTTTTTAATATTCCTACTATTTTTTCCTGCGCTCGGATCCTCTCAGATATACCTGACATAATTTCATTTACGCCTCCCCACCAAAATTCCTCTACAAACTTTACCTTTGTTTGGTTTAGAGTAAGAATATTCAGTTTCCTTCATTCATAACATTCATAATAGATTCACTCTTACATTTGTAATATATCCATGAACAAACAACTAACGTTTAAAATGTCCAATTTGCGTTTTTAGTAATTGATACATTGTACCCAGCAGCAGGCGAGTGTTTTAGTAATTGGTACATTGTACCCGGCAGCAGGCGAGTGTTTTTAGTAATTGATACATTGCTCCCGGCAGCAGGCGAGTGTTTTAGTGGTTGATACATTGTACCCGGCAGCAGGCGAGTGTTTTTAGTAATTGATAGATTGTACCGGCAGCAGGCGAGTGTTTTTAGTAATTGATACATTGTACCCGGCAGCAGGCGAGTGTTTTTAGTAATTGATACATTGTACCCG
>WNWK01051751.1:5000-12385 GCA_009830355.1 Cherax destructor | reverse complement strand
CAAGAGCTATTAAGAAAAAGAAAAAAAACCTAGATGTTTTATGTATATATATGCATGTACATGCCTTTTAGTGTGACCTAAAGTGTAAGTAGAAGAAGATATACCTGTTATCCCCCGTGTTTATGAGACAGAAAAAGACACCAGCAATCCTACCATCATGTAAAACAGTTTCAGGTAGTACCTCCTGTGGTTGCTGTCTACCAACCTACTACCTACCAAATAATAATAATAATAATAATAATAATAATAATAATAATAATAATAATAATAATAATAATAATAATAATAATAATAATAATAATAATAATAATAATAATAATAATAATAATAATAATAAGCAACAGAGTTCTTGAACGATGTGTACAAATCCGGATTCACAGCCTGAGTCACGAGTCAACACTTCCTCCGAAACTCTTTCTTAAATCATTCATTTTATTAATTAAATTCTCTTCACTACTGTTGAAGGCATACATTACTAGGTGAAAAATACAAATCTTGTATACAAAGCTAACGTACATTATAATTAATGTATATAGTACGTCAAATTGTGTAGAATATTTGTTTAATTAGGTGCAGATGTTGGAACACAGTGAAGCCAACATCACCCATGTAAACAGTAAAGAGTCTCGCTTATGTATCACAATTGTGGCTGTCCCTCGCCCGTATGGGTTTACCGCTTCTGATACATATGTGGTGATGATCCATCAAGGTGCGTTGATTCTGACGGATCTTTTCCAAGAAATGAGTTATCCTGCCCCTTTTTTTTTATCCATATGTAAGAGTGATGCGTACTGGGAGCTTGATAAGATAAGATTTGTTCGTATTTTTAAGCCGGGAAATGTTAGTCACCCTGCAAAACCCCAGAGAAGTGCTAGTCACCTAGATAACCAGGGGAGTGCTAGTCACCCAGATAACCCAGGGAGTGCTAGTTACCCAGAATAACCCAGGGCAGTGCTAGTCACCCAGGATAACCCAGGGAGTGCTTCACCCAGGAGACTAGTCACCCAGGAAAACCCAGGGAGTGCTAGTCACCCAGGATAACCCAGGGGAGTGCTAGTCACCCAGGATAACCCAGGGAGTGCTAGTCACCCAGGATAACCCAGGGAGTGCTAGTCACCCAGGATAACCCGGGGGAGTGCTAGTCCCCCAGGAGTACTAGTCACCCAGGAAAACCCCAGGGAGTGCTAGTCACCCAGGATAACTCGGGAAGTGGTAGTCACCCAGGATAACCCAGTAAAGTCAGTGCATCATCGAGGACTATGTCTTATTTCCATTGTGGTCCTTCAATCTTGTTCCCCAGGATGCAACCCACACCAACCACTTAACACTCAGGTACTTACTTATTGCTAGGTGAAGTGTAACAGCAGGTGTAAGGAAACACACGCAGTGTTTCCACTCGGCCGGAAATTGAACCATGGACACTCAGTGTGTGAGGCGAGAGCATTGCCAACCAGGCCACGGGACACACATGTAGGAGGGATGCATATAGGGAAGTGATAAAGAATAGAAAGGCACAATACAGTGACTGGAACAACTCACATATAACTCACATGTACACACACACACACATGATAACGACATACAAAATACTGCGGGGAATCGACAAGGTAGACAGTGACAGGATGTTCCAGAGAGGGAACACAGAAACAAGGGGACACAACTGGAAGAAGACTGATGAGTCAAAGGTATGTTAGGAAGCATTTCTTCAGCCACAGAGTAGTCAGGAAGAGGAATAGTCTAGAGAAAGATATAGTGGAAGCAGGAACCATACATAGTTTTAAGACGAAGTATGATAAAGCTCATAGAGCAGGGAGAGCAGAGACCCAGTAGCAGACAGCGAAGAGGCGGGGCCGGAGTTGAGTCTCGACCCCTGCAAAAAATTAGGTGATACACACACACAATATATATATATATATATAATAATACAAAACATACATACATTACATACATACATACATACATACATACATAATACATACATACATACATACATACATACAGTAGTACTGAGTTACGATGGTCCCAAAATCGCCCTTTATGTAAGTTTTATTTTTTAAATGCTTTTGTAAGTATTTTTGGGGGTGAAAAGGACTGGGTCCATTTTACATTATTCCTTATGGGATAAATTTTTGGTAATGGCACTTGAAAGATTCTACAAAATATCGAATCGAGGTACACTGTATATATATATATATATATATATATATATATATATATATATATATAATATATATATATATATATATATATATATATATATTAATATTATATTATATATATATATATATATATATATATATATATATATATATATATATATATATATATATATATATATATATATATATATATTTTGTTATGTTCAGAACTTTGTTCAGAACGATTTTGCGAAATTATTGCATACACAAATTTTCACTTGTCTTATATGGCAAGGTGAGCTGCCTATTTAAGAAAATCCAAGTTTTTGGATGTACATGTTTATAGAGGGGCCACAGATATATCAGATCACTTTTTAGATAGCTACAGTGGGAGTAAAAGGTAGATGGGATACAAGGAAAATAGAATCAGTAAGTAAGAGAGAGGTGAAGGTTTATAAACTAAAAGAGGAGGCAGTTAGGGTAAGATATAAAAAAACTATTGGAGGAAGATGGGCTAGTGAGAGGTAGGCAATGGGGTTGAAAATGTATGGGGTAGATTTAAAATGTAGTTAGAGTGTTCAGCAGAAGTTTGTGGTTACAGGCGAGTGGGTGGGAGGGAAGATGAGCGAGGGGAATGATGATGTAAAGAGAGTAGTAAGGAGAAAAAGTTAGCATATGAGAGGTTTTTTCAAAGTAGAAGTGATGCAAGGAGGGAAGAGTATATGGAGAGAAAAGAGAGGTTAAAAGAGTGGTGAAGCAATGTAAAAGAGAGCAGATGAGAGAGTGGGTGAGATGTTATCAGAAATTTTGTTGAAAATAAGAAAAGTTTTGGAATGAGTTAATAAGTTGAGGAAGCCTAGAGAACAAATGGATTTGACAGTTAAAAAAGGGGAGGAGAGTTATTAAATGGAGAGAGAGGTACGGGAAGATGGAGAGAATATTTTGAGGAGTTGTTAAATGTTGATAAGACAGGGAAGCGGATTTGGGTGGGCAAGGAGGAAAACATCAGGAGTGTAAGGCCAGGGGGTGTGGGAGTTCTGAGGCAGTGGGTAGAATGAAAGGGTAAGGGCTGGGATTGATGGGATAAAGATAGAAATGTTAAAAGCAGGTGGGGATATATTTTTGGAGTGGTTGGTGCTATTATTTAATAAATGTATGGAAGAGGGTAAGGTACCTAGGGATTGGCAGAGAGCGTGTATTGTTCCTTTGTATAAAGGCAAAGGGGACAAAAGAGAGTGCAAAATTATAGGGGAATAAGTCTGTTGAGTGTACCTGGTAAAGTGTATGGTAGAGTTATTATTGAAAGAATTAAGAGTAAGACAGAAAGTAGGATAGCAGATGAACAAGGGGGCTTTAGGAAAGGTAGGGGTGTGTAGACCAAGTGTTTACAGTGAAACATATAGGTGAACAGTATTTGGATAAGGGTAAAGATGTTTTTGTGGCATTTATGGATTTGGAAAAGGCGTATGATAGGGTAGATAGGGGGGCAATGTGGCAGATGTTGCAGGTGTATGGAATAGGAGGAAGGTTACTGAAAGCAGTAAAGAGTTTTTATGAGGATAGTGAGGCTCAGGTTAGAGTGTGTAGGAGGGAAGGGACTATTTCCCAGTAAAAGTGGGCCTTAGACAAGGATGGGGATGTCACCGTGGTTGTTCAATATATTTATAGATGGGGTTGTAAGAGAAGTGAATGCGAGGGTCTTGGAAAGAGGTGTTGGGCTAAAAGATAAAGAAGCAAATACAAAGTGGGAGTTGTCACAGTTGCTTTTTGCTGATGACACTGTGCTTTTGGGAGATTCTGAAGAGAAGTTGCAGAGGTTGGTGGATGAATTTGGTAGGGTGTGTAAAAGAAGAAAATTGTAAGTGAATATAGGAAAGAGTAAGGTGATGAGGATAACAAAAAGAATAGGTGACGAAAGATTGGATATCAGATTGGAGGAGAGAGTATGGAGGAGGTGAATGTATTCAGATATTTGGGAGTGGACATGTCGCGGATGGGTCTATGAAGGATGAGGTGAATCATAGAATTGATGAGGGGAAAAGGGTGAGTGGAGCACTGGAGTCTGTGGAGACAAAGAACCTTGTCCATGGAAGAAAGAGGGGAATGTATGAGAGTATAGTTATACCAACGCTCTTATATGGGTGTGAAGCATGGGTGATGAATGTTGCAACGAGGAGAAGGCTGGAGGCAGTGGAAATGTCATGTCTGAGGTCAATGTGTGGTGTAATATAATGCAGAGAATTCGGAGTTTGGAAATTAGAGGAGGTGCGGGATTACCAAACGATTGTCAAGAGAGCTGAGGAGGGGTTGTTGAGGTGGTTTGGACATGTAGAGAGAATGGAACGAGACAGAGTAACTCGAGAGTGTATAAATCTGTAGTGGAGGGAAGGCGGGGTAGGGGTCGGCCTAGGAAAGGTTGGAGGGAGGGGTAAAGGAAGTTTTGTGTGCGAGGGGCTTGGACTTCCAGCAAACATGTGTGAGCGTATTTGATAGGAGTGAATGGAGGCATATGGTTTTTAATACTTGACGTGCTGTTGGAGTGTGAGCAAAGTAACATTTATGAAGGGATTCAGGAAACCGGCAGGCCGGACTTGAGTTCTGGAGATGGGAAGTACAGTGCCGGCACTCTGAAGGAGGAGTGTTAATGTTGCAGTTTTATAACTGTAGTGTAAAGCACCCTCTGGCAAGACAGTGATGGAGTGAATGATGATGAAAGTTTTTCTTTTCGGGCCACCCTGCCTTGGTGGGAATCGGCCGATGTGTTAATAAAAAAAAAATATATATATATGCAAAAGATCACAGTAAACAGGTGATATCAAAATATGCAAGAAAACCACTATGAAAAATAGAAGAATTCCAAGCGCTTCGTGACTACTCACATTATCAAGGAACTATAACAAGAAACATGACAAGAAGGGCTTATATAAGGGGCGAGACTACACCTCACAGTCACATCACACTAACAAAGACTACACCTCACAGTAGCGTAACATCGCACGACTCTGTGAAGAGGAACATAAGAAAGGACCTGAAACTCTTCCCAAGAATTAAGATTAGTCCAATTTATCATTAAATTCTTCCCAAATTTTATTAATTATAAATGAATCCAATTTATATAAACCAAAAGAAATATTCATATTATTTTCAAAACTGCTTTTAATGAAACATGATTCTATTATATTTCTCTCAACCATGGACTTGCTTGATACAATCTTCTCAGCATTTTGAAAATCAATTGGATGGTTAAAATCTCTCGCATGAATAAATAGAGCATTAGAATCTTGTCCAGTTCTAATGCTATATTTATGTTGTTTTAATCTTAGTTCAAGACTTTTACCAGTTTGACTATAATAAACTTTATCGCATATTTTACAGGGAATCTTATAGACACATCCGTCAGCATTTTGGGGGGAATTTTTTATCAAAAGTCTTTTTACTGTATCAAGATTTTTAAATACAACTTTGATATTAAAATTCTTAAGAAAGGAAGGCATATCAACCAATATGCCTTCCATATATATATGATAATCTTCGTAACTGTATCTGTGTATACCTGAATAAACTTACTTACAGTTTGTGGGAAGGAAAAACAAATAACCATTCTCACAAGCAGTCTTGTTACTACTACTGTTGTTGTGGTTCAGCAGACACCACCCGCCTTACCCACCCACCACGGACCCCACCATCCCAGCATTCGTACGTATTTCATACGCGTCAAGAAGTCCTGGCTACAAGCCAGCTGTGTTTGTGAAGAATAAAATAAGAGTGAATTGTGTTTTGATCTTGAATTAACGAAGAAAACAAAGATATTAGACAAGACATAACCCGTGGCCGTAATGAAGTGTTACTTTGTACACATAAAAAGATGTAAACATAAGTTTGTGTAACTGACTGACTTGACTGACTGAATGACTGACTGACTGACTAACTTGACTGACTGAATGACTTGACTGACTGACTGAATGACTTGACTGAATGACTTGACTGACTTACTGAATGACTTGACTGACTTACTGAATGACTTGACTGACTTACTGAATGACTTGACTGACCTACTGAATGACTTGACTGACTTACTGAATGACTTGACTGACTTACTGAATGACTTGACTGACTTACTGAATGACTTGACTGACTTACTGAATGACTTGACTTACTGAATGACTTGACTGACTTACTGAATGACTTAACTGACTTACTGAATGACTTGACAGACTTACTGAATGGCTTGACTGACTTACTGAATGGCTTGACTGACTTACTGAATGGCTTGACTGACTTACTGAATGGCTTGACTGACTTACTGAATGGCTTGATTGGACTTTACTGGAATGGCTTGACTGACTTAAAGTTAGACACTCAGTTCAACCATCGACTTCAGTTCAAGAACTTCTACTATCCACCTCAGCCCAGTAGGGCCACAGCATAACTCTCCACTCTTCACAATCATCCACAAACACCAGCACCCACAATTTAAGGTAAATACTATTATTTCTATTACATTTGTAGTCTTAAGCAGTAAAAACAACATAATACATCACGATAATGAACTACAATTACATATTCACTTTTATTTTTGTAAGATCTGTTGGTCTAAAAAAAACTTGTTTGGCTTTTTGGGGACTCTCAGGAACGTAACCCTATTTTTCCTATTAGTTCTTTTAATTATTTAACACGAAATTATCTAACACGACTTTTTCAGGAACGTAACCATCGTGCTAAATGACGTTCTACTATAATATAGGAAGTGATATTAAGTGTAAACTTTCATATTAATTAACATTGTAACAGTGACATATGTATGTATATAAACATTGAATATATATGTGTGATGTATATACAGTGAAATATAATGTGTGAAGTGACTTCAGTGCTGAGACTCAGTTTAGCTGAGACAACAGTTCAGGACATAAACAAACCTGGTGTTGTTTCGTCCATATGTACTCTGCACCTCAAGGTCACTGACCTTGAGAGACACGGTTAGTGGGTCAGCAGTGTGCTGACGCAGTCAAAACAAACTCAGCTGGAGTTTTTTAAACACTCTAAGTGTGCTGTTAGTCATTATACTAGCAAAATGTCGTCATTAACCACAAAATTTAAAACGATACAGACGAAAATTACTCAATTGGAGGGATTAATTTCAGTCTGTATAGGTTTAACCCAAGACACAAATATAGACTATGATCAGTTGGAAATTAAATCTCAATTATTTAATAAACGTCTGAAAATCATTAATTCAGGCTATGA
>WNWK01051750.1:0-12385 GCA_009830355.1 Cherax destructor | reverse complement strand
GGAATCTTCTGGGAGAGTACAGGATGGGTAGGGGACTTCTCTGGCAAAGTTCAGAATGGGTGTGGGAGTACTCTGGATAGTTTGGATGGGAGTGGGACTGCTCTGGGAGAGTACAGGATGGTGCAATGGGAGAGTACAGGATGGGAATGGGAGTGCTCGGGGAAGTACAGAATGGGTAAGATCTCTGGGAGAATTCATGAGGGGGTGGGGGGAGTGTTCTGAAAGTACAGTGAGTGTGGACTGCTCTTGGAAGTGGGATGGGTGGGACTGCTCTGGGGAGAGTACAGGATGGGTGTGCTACAGCTCTGGGAAGTAAAAGATGGGTGTGCACTGCTCTTGGGAGTGGATGGTTTAAGTGCTCTGGAGAGTGCACGATGGGTTTAGGACTTTTTTTGGGGGATTCAGGATTTGCGTGGACATCTGGAAAGTACAAGATGGGTGAGGACTGCTCGGGGGAAGTACAGGATTGGATTTGTCTTTTTTGGACAATTTATGCTTTTGCTGTAAAAAAAAAGTGGACATTTTGAAATTCACTGTTCTAAGAGTCCGTCTGTTGTCATGTAGAAAAGACATCACGCATCTAGAAAGGGGCTCCTCGTACTTGATTCTCCTAACAGTATGGCGGGTCTTCAGTTGTTTTTTTCAGGGCTGCGGGCCTCTCCTGGATGTCCCATTCTCCCAAAGATCTTGCCTCACAAAAACCCAAACATATTTTTTTCAGCGTAATAGTAATGTTTTTTCCTATTTCCTCAATCTCTAAATTCGTTTGGGGTTCAGTGGCTTGGACAATTACGGATAAAAATAATGTGATTAACTTGCTTTGGATTTTTACTTTTGTGATAATTTCCAAAATGACAGTGGCTTGTCACGATATTAGCAAGACGATAAAGGGTAAACCAAAACAAAAAAGTATCAGGAACTGATGCTATTATAATTTCTCATTCAATCTATTCGAATGTATTTTATAACAATTGTCAAGGTACGTGTCGTGGACACTGACCTGTTGTTTTAATTTTTTGTTGTAGAATTGACCATGACACTTTGCCACACATTTTGGTATTTGTGTGTGTGTGTGTGTGTGTGTGTGTGTGTGTGTGTGTGTGGGGTGTGTGGGGCGTGGGTCGTTTATGAAAAAGGGGAAAGCTGAACATGGGGGCCCCGGGAGTCTAAAGGCTGTCAACAAAAGCAAAAGGTTCTTGCGTGCATAGACTCATAAAATTAGGCTAACGGACTCTCCTAAAACCCCCAGTATATCTCTGTGTCAGACGTGACATCTTGTCCTCGGGCTGCTGTGTTATGATAGCGCCTTTTCCCCTTTTGCTGGTGAAAGCAGATACAAACACACAACTCGTCTTGGGTTTAGTTTTACTGCGGAGGATTGACAAGCATAACGCTCAGAGGAGGGGGGCCCCCGCATCCCTGAATGTGGCACTAACTTTGCTTCGTGTCACTTAAACAATGTTCAGGGATGAAAATGTTACCCCATGATAAGCATCACAGCCCAACTTAAATTGCAATAACAAACTATTTTTCGGGGGAAAATCGATATACTGTAAGGTATTTCTGCATTCATTCAGTTTATTTCAGCATTTTTTTTAAAAATACACTGTAAAATTTACGACTATTAACTTGTCCTGTTTTCCCGGAAATTTAATATACAACCTGAAAAGGTTACCAAAATAATATTCCAAAAGGGCCAAAATGCTTTTAAAATTTTAAGAAACTTCAGTCTGAATAAAAATTTCTACGACTACTAGCCCCCCGGGGATAAGATAAAAAACGTATCCCTGCCTGGTGCTGACTGCTTTTATCCATCACCTAGCTTGGCTGGGCCGTGTATTGTCAGTGTGGCATGATTTTATGTCCTGAAATACTATATATTTTATTTGTGTGCGGGGTATGTGTGTTGTACTCAGGGGTTTTTTTTACCTAGTTGTGTTGAAAGGGATGGGCCTTAGCTCCTGGCCCCCCCCCTCTTCACTGGCCGCTACTGGGTACTCCCCCCTGGTGGGGTTTATCATACCTCTTTTAATCTATAAAAGGATCCTGCCTCCCATTCCTTAAACTATTCACTTCTGACCTGTGACTGAATAAATACTTCTAACATCCCTGTGACTCATCTAGTCTTCAATTTCCCCAAATGTAATTTTGTTGTGTCCCATCTCTGGAACTTTCTGTCTTTTGTCCCCCTTGCAATTCCTCTGTATTTTATATGTCTTATCGCCCCCTATCTCCCCCGTCCCCCAGTGTCTGGTCAAATTTCCCCCTTTAACCCTCCTCTGGACATCCCCCAAAGGGTCGGGACTAGTTTTGTTGCAAAACCCTTTTCACTTTCTCTGGTTTCTTTACGTGCGGCTGGTGTGGTTCCAAACCCGTGCTGCATAATCCAATATGGGCTAACGTACACAGTGTCGGGGGCCAACGATTACTTTTTAAAAAATCGAATTTGTTCTAAGGTTTTTCCAGGCCCCGTATGTTGCAGCAGTATATTTGTTTGATGTACGCCTCCGGGGAAAGTCCCGGTGTTTCTCACCCCAAAAATTTTTTTTCCCTTTAGTGAGATTTGAAGTCTCTGGCCCCCAAAAAACTCCTCTCGGGGGCCTTCCCTTCCCCCCCCCTTTGACTTTGCACTTGGTGGGGTTGAACTCCAGGAGCCCCCCTTTTTTTGGGCCCAGGCCTTGTGTGTGGTTTTTTGTGTGTGTGTACTCACCTGTTTTTTTGGGGTTCAGGGTCGATTCATGGGTCCTGGCCCCGCCTCTTCACTGGGGCCCCCTGGTCCCTCCCCTTCGCCATGAGCCGTCTCCTTTTTCTTGAAGCTATGGGGGCCTGCCTCCACATCACCTCCCAAGCTATTCCACTTCTGCCCCTCTTTTGTGTGTGTGTGTTACTCCCGGGGGTTTCGGGGGGCGAAACTCAGCTCCTGGCCCCGCCTCTTCGCTGTCCGCTACTGGGACTCTCTCTCCCTGCTCCATCTTTATCTCCTTGTTTTAAAAAATATGTATAGCCCCCTCCACTATATCTTCCTTAAAATTTTCCCCTTCCCCTTTGGCTGAAAAATGTTTTTTAAATCATCTGAGTCCTCAGTTTCCCCCTTTTTCCCCTTGTTTCTTGTTCCCTCTCCCGGAACATCCTGTCACTATCTTTTCCCAAATTTCCCCCCAGTATTTTGTATGTCTTATCATGTTCCTCTAACCCTTCTGTCCTCCAGTTTTTTGTCTATTTTCCCCCAACCTTTCTTCATAGGCCCCAAACCCCGGGTTGTGGGAAATAGCCTTGTCCCCAAAAATTTGCACTTTCTTTTTCTTGACATGTTTCCCAAATGTGGGTTTCCCCGCGTACCCCCTTTTAGTATCCCCAAATTTCACAGTGTGTGTGTGTGTGTGTGTGTGTTTGTGTTTGTGTTTTTTTTTTTTATGTGTGTATGTGTGTGTTTTTTATCACGTTTTTTGGGGTTTTCGGGGTCGATTCCCCAGCCCCTGTGTGTTTGATGTATATTCTTTATTAACCCAAAACCCGGGGGTTTGGGCCCATTCAGAAAAAGGGGGCATTGCGGAATTAAAAAAATGAATTTTTTTGTCCATAAATTTTGAAATCAATCTGAACATACCGAAAAAAAAAAGTCCATTTTGTTTTAAAAATTTTAAATTTAAAATTTTACATAGCAGAATCTGGCTTAAAACAATGGAGGGTACTGGTAACGAAGGTTTTTTCACCCGGTATCTTGTCCTTTAATTTCATCTCTCTTAATTAAAAAGAGAAGAGAGAACAATCACCCTTATTATACATCTTTTCAAAAAAAAAATTTTTTTTCCCGGGGGGTTTTGGGGGGGGCACAAGGCGAACTGGAAGGAAGGGGAATTTTTCTGGTTCTTCTGGTGGAAGATGAGTGTTGTAAAAAAATTGATGAGTCTGGGCCCCCAAGTTTAGGGGGAAATTGGAGCCTTGGCGCAGTGGAATTGGCACCCTTTGGGGCGTGTGTAATTGGGGCCGGGGCCATTGTAATTGGGACCTTGGCCGTTTAATTGGCACCCCTTGGGGCCCCCAGTGTGAATGTGGCGCCTTGGGCGTTTTTGGGGGCCGGCGCGGTGGTAAGGCCCTTGGCGGTGTGAATGGGGGCAGCCTTGGCGGGTGTAATGTGGCACCCTTGGGCCCAGTTTAAATTGGCCCCCTTGGGCGTTGTAATGGCAGCCTTGGCCATGTAAATTTTGGGCCCTTGGCCATTTGGGTAATGTGGCAGCCTTGGCCGTGTGTAATGGGGCAGCCTTGGCGCAGTTGTAATTGGCAGCCTTGGCGCGGTGTGTAATGTGGCGCCTTCGGTGTGTAATGTCAGCGTTGATCATGGGCAAAGGAGAAGATAACTATAAACGTTGAGTTTAAAATCGTGTTTTTATTTAGGATGTTTTTAAGGTGGTGAAGGATCTCGGGAAAATAAGGATGTCTCACAGTGGATGGTGAAGGATTAAAGACTGGAGTCTCAGTGGATAAAGGATGTGGTCCAGTATAGAGATGTGCCACAACGGACAGAGGAGGATGTGATTAAAGGGGATCGGGAGGAATGGGTTCAGTGGTGGATGATTATATGACAATGTGAACGGTGAAGGATGGTGTCACATTTGGGAATGAATGATGTTGTCACAAAGAGGGGGTGAAGAAGGTGTCACAGTGGTGGTGAATGATGTAACAATTTTTCTATGTTTATTCATTTTCCAAGGCACGATTTCTAAGTAACTAGATGGGGAACCCCTCTGTAGTGATGAAGGCCTCTACCTTCCCCACTCGTACCCTGGCTGTTGGAAGACAACATATTTCCCTCCTAGGACCTTGGCTCGGGGCCCGACTCACTCTGTCTGGGTACCCTTGTCAATAAACCAATATCTAGTCGGCCGAGACTTACGGTATCTTCACAGTTCCTGCTCGCCAGTTACCCTCCGATCAACCCTGAAACAACGGACAAGAAGGACTGTCCATATCTGCACCACTACACACCCCATTACAAATTGGTGGCGGTAGTTCCCAGCAGAGCGTGAGTGGGCCAGGTGGGGAAGTATCCTGCCCAAGCACTGCGCTTTGCATCGCTTATCCACGAATTTACAGCATCAGGTTTGTCCCAGCAACTACAACTCGTGTGAGAAGCATTTTTCTTCCATATCCAACGTCACGTTTGACTTGGTGTCCTGTGTAACCCGTGTAGAAAAGCAGGTCGCCTATGACCAGTCTGCTGAGCCTGAGTCGTCATACTTCTTCTGCAGTTCCCTTCCTCAGTTAAATAAGTTACAGTAGTGAGAGGTGCTTATTAATGTGGTTTGATGTGTTACTGTTTCCCATGTGTATCCACACAGCATAAGATACCAGCATGAGCAGAAAGCCACCTTCCCCAGTACCTGATACCCACACCACTCCCAACGACACAAATTATCCCTACCTTGCAGGTATAGTTATTTATCAGCGCATTGGTGATTTATCAGTTCACATGGACGTCCAAGTTTGCTGTGGTCTTGAAAGAACCAAGCCCCAAGCCAGTGTTCATCCAGTCCTATAAGCCACACCCACACCACACTAATTGCACTCGCAGGTCCGCAGTGCTTGGTCCCAGTTATTTTACAATTTCCCATATAAGGTAAGCCACAGCCAAGTTCCACAGGAGCATTTCAGTTTTCACTTGTCACATGCCAGTGCTGTCGGGTCGGATGACCCTAGGTGTGTGCCGAGAGATGTAACCAAGTATTTTCATAATTCCTTCCAAAGTACGATTTTTATGTGCCTTGGTAGCGAATCCCCGTGCTGTGAAGCGGAGAGAGATTGCAGTGCCCTTCCTCCTCACTCGCACGTCGGCTGTTGCAAGACAACATATTCCTCGCCTAGGACCTTGGCTTTGATTACCCCTCACTCGCTCTGCCTCTTAAAGCCACTGTCAATAAACCAATATCTAGTTTGCCGAAACTTTAACTTTCCTGCATAGTTGCTGCTCGCCAGCTACCACGCCGATAAACCAAGAAGCAACGGACAAACAGCAGTGTCCTTGCTCCACACATACACACACTGGTGGGTGAATGATGTGGTCACAGTGGTGGGTGAATGGTGTCACAGTGAACAGTGAAGGATGTGGTCATAATGGTAGTGACTGATGTCACAGTGAACGTGAAGTATGGAGTCATGGCGTGAGTGAATGATGTGGTCACAGTGATGGGTGAACGAAGTTGTCATAGTGAACTGTGAAGTATGCGGTCAGAGTGGTGAAGGATGTGGTCACTGCAGAAAGTGAAGTGAAGATTGAAGGATGAGGTCACGTTGATGGGTGTGATTATTCCTGAACGAGGGTGAAGGATTAGTCACAGGAGACAGTGAAGGTGGAAGTAACATTACACGGTAAAAGATGTACCACAGTTGAAGGAGGCGGAAGTCACGGTGAAGAGAGAAGGATAAAGTCACACTGAACAGTGAAGGATATGCTCACAGTAGAGAGGAAGGATGAAATCATATGCAACACTTGGGTATCTTTATTGAGGAAACGTTTCACCACACAGTGGCTTCATCAGTCCAATACAAAGTAGAAAGGTGTACGGAGAGGAGGCGTTTGAGGTAATCAGCCCCTCGGCCTGGAGTCGATGTGTTCAGTCCATCAATCTTGTAGAAAGTACAGCATATGTCCGTAGAGGTGGCTTATATACTGTAGTCAGGTGAGGCGGAGCAGCAGGAGGCGGGGTCATAGTGGGTCATAGAGGGACTGATTACCTCAAACTCCTCCTCTCCTTACACCTTTCTACTTTGTATGGACTGATGAAGCCACTGTGTGGCGAAACGTTTCCTCAATAAAGATACCCAAGTGTTGCATATGTGTCTAATTTATAACTTGTCGGTTCTCTGAACCATTCATCTACAAGGATGAAATCACAGCGGCCAGTAAAGGAAGTGGTTATAGTATAGGTTGAAGGATGAATTTACAGTGGACAGCGAAGGATGTGATTTCAGTGTACTGTGAAGGATGTGATCACAGTAGATGTTGAAAATGTGTTCACAGTGGTCAATGAAGGATGGTGTCACAGTGAACGACGAAGGTTATTGTCAAAGATGAAAATGTAAAAGTTTAACATAATGAACGAGGTCACAGCGGAGGGTAAAGTTGTATCAGTCATATAATGCGATGAAGGATGTCTTATTAAGTCAGCTTAGTGGATAACAACACACTCATTCTTCCAGGTTAGTGGATAACAACACACTCATTCTTCCAGGTTAGTGGATAACAACACACTCATTCTTCCAGCTTAGTGGATAACAACACACTCATTCTTCCAGCTTAGTGGATAACAACACACTCATTCTTCCAGCTTAGTGGATAACAACACACTCATTCTTCCAGCTTAGTGGATAACAACACACTCATTCTTCCAGCTTAGTGGATAACAACACACTCATTCTTCCAGCTTAGTGGATAACAACACACTCATTCTTCCATAATGTCAGCTGGTTTGGTGTATCTTACACTAATATTAAGAATAGTTGCAAAAAATGAATATGAATATAAAAACTAGGCTAAAACAATATTGCACATTGAGGTTAGATTACGTGATTAGTGTTGGTTTCGGTTTAGTATGATATTTTTGGGCATATAAGAACGTAAATATATTCATATACAATCAGTGGTCATTATATTTAGTACAGCCTTCGCGTACTGGGTAGGGCCTCCATTGCAAGAGAGTCGTACAACTCCAGGCCAGTGCGTAAGCCACTGGGCCACCTTGCTACAATAAGTTTCATCCGACTACGCATATTTATACATCATAGAAAGGTTAGCATGGGCCACCACTGTGGCCACAAATTCACATTTTTTACAGATGAATCTCCCGCCAGCGTGGCTGTGGCGAATTCTAGCTCAAATCCCCTCAACGCCACCACCATGACTCACGAAATCGCAATGACACGATTGCAAACAAACCACGGAACGGAGGGGTTAGAACTCATGGCGAGTGAGTCGTAAAGCTTCAGGCCAGTGCTTAAACCACTGGACCAGCTGGCTACAATAAGAATCATCCCACTAGGTATATTTATTCACTATAGGAAGGTCAGCATGGACCCCACTGTGATCACAAATACAAGTTTATGCAGATGAATCTCACGCTGGCGGGAGACGTTAGGTTAACATGTCGATGCCTTAGTCCACTAGGCCACCATGCTACGAACGTAAGGTGACTGGCAGGTACACTTGTGGCCTACTGGAGTAAGGATTCGAGAAGTGTACATACATTGGTATGTACACCGAGACGTACATACATTGGTGATTTACGTGTAGTTGATTGGTTTAACACGTATTAAAGCACCCAACCATACATGGTCTGGTGGACTATTGAGGCGCGTAGTTCATATCTTCAGACTACTGTGGCACAAACACGCAGGTAAACAGACTTTACAGAAGAGAAGACAGCAACTTACCACAAAGACCCCAGAGCCTTTGTTACTCTTCATCAAATATTGACTTTTTATAATTAGAAGGTGAACAAAGCCGCCAGGTTTGCTAGTTTAATGTGCTCCTTCTAATGAGCGGTAATGAAAAATGTCAATATTTAAAGAAATCATGAAAGTTGTAAAAGAAGTACAAGGTAAAGAGTCGAGTGGAGACTCTAGCTGTACCACAAGACTTGTACTCTCTCATAATATTGACACTTTTAACATAGTAATAGCAAAATATTTACGCTTCTCTCTGCTCCCTTATTGCCGTTTCTCTCTTCCTCTTTGTCTCTTCCTTTTTTCTCTCTTCTTCCGTCCCTCTATTTTTTATTTTTCTCTCTCTCATTGTCTCTTTCACATTATCTCTCTTTGCTACTCTTTGTCTATCTTTCTTAACTCAATCTTTTCATCCTGTTTTTTTTTCTCTCGTCCTCGCTCTTCTTTCTCTTTCTCGCTCTGCCTTTCTCTTCCTCCTCATTTTTACTTCTTCCTTTCTCCTTCTGTTGCTCATTGTTTATCTTTCTCACTTCCATCCATATTTTCTCTTCTTTCTCTCTCCGTTTTACTCACTGTCCCTCCTTTCCTTCCTTTCTCTCCATCAACTTGACTCTTTGTTTCTCACTTAATATACTTTTTTGGACATCTTTCTACCGTCTTATTATACTCCTTTACTACCCTCTCTTAAATTCTCACTCCCCTTAGTATATCTGTGCTGTGTCTCTGATTCTTTCTGTGTCAATGACTTTCTGACACTGTAAACTCTCTCTCAACCTCTCTCTCTTCTCTCTCTCTCTCTCTCTCTCTCTCTCTCTCTCTCTCTCTCTCTCTCTCTCTCTCTCTCTCGCTCTAACATAAGGTTCTACAAGGTTACGTTAAGGATTCCTAATTACCTTTATTTACAAGCTAAGAGCTGTTACCTACATTAGCTCATGTGAAAGTTTTTTTTATTGTTATGAAACATATAGATATGACTTTATTTCGATTATATCTTTATGCTGTACGAACATGTTCCAGACTCGAGTCATCATGGGAATAATTTTTCTCAGATGCAGCGATGTTCTGGAAAAGGGAACAGCCAGAGTGAAGTTGAAAATTAAGTCACATGTGCAACATCTGGGTATCTTTATTGTAGACGTTTCGCCCTCCAGTGGCTTTATCAGTACAAATTCAAGGACATGATTGGAAGACAGAAGAGCACCGTAGTCTTGCCTGGAGCACAGGCAAGAAGGCTGGCGCTTATATACTGGCGTCAGGTGGAAAGGGGACGGGTAGCAGACAAGGGCATAGTCACTGGCAAGCGGGATTTCCCAGTGGAAGTAGGTCATACCCGAGGGATGGGTTAGTGGTAGAAGGAGTTGTTGCCGTGAAGAAGGTTGTGTAGATGTCCTCTGAACCAAGATTCCATGATGTTGCAGTGTCTGGCAAGTTGTACATGAATGGTATACAATACGTACAAGATGAAAATTTAGATACATCTTGTCGCTATTGAATACCATTTATGAACAACTTGTCAGACACTGCAACTTCATGGAATCTTGGTTCAGAGGACATCTACATAACCTCCTTCACGGCTACTACTACTGCTACTACTACCACTAACCCATCTCTAGTGTATGACCTACTTCCACTGGATCAGCATTAGCTTGGCATCTCTTGTCTGTTCTCATTATCCATCCTATCAGTTTCCTCGCTGATGTGATAGTGGCATTGTTGTGATCCTTGAAAGTGAGATCCTCAGACATTACCACTCCCAGGTCCTTCACATCACTTTTCCACTCTCTATTAGGTGATTTGAGTTTGTAGTATACTCATTTCTAACTATTATTTCCTCCAGGTGAGTGCATTTAGATTAGAACACATAGACGAGTGCACACAAAAACACAGACACACAAACACACACACAGACACAGACACAAACACGCAGACACACACACACTCGACCACTACAACCACAAATAGGTGAGTACACACACACACACACACACACACACACACTCATGCATTCACACACATTTATGCTCACACAGATTTACACACAAACTTAAATACACACACACACACATACACACATCCTAAGACACACCTACACCCTCATAAACAAACACGTACACATACACACGCACACATAAGCAAACACACACGGATAAGCAGACACACATGCTCACACCCACACTCAACCATATATACATACGCTTGCACACACCTCACACACATACATGAACATATATAAGCATACACGCCACACACATACACACACACAGTCACACAAATATGCACATTCTCAGACACACACACACACACACAAACACGCACAAATACACGCGCTCACACACATATATATACACCAAAAATTATAAACCCACATATACACATACTCACACACAGAATTGCACACACGTGTACTTTAGGCCTATATTGGAGTATGCAGCACCAGTTTGGATCCCGCACCTAGAAAAAAACGTAAGGAAACTAGAGAAAGTGCAAAGGTTTGCAACAAGACTAGTCCTGGAGGTAAGGGGCATGCCCTATGAGGATAGGTTATGGGAAATCAGTCTGAGGACACTGGAGGACAGGAGAGATAGGGGGTACATGATAACGACATATAAAATACTGAGAGGAATTGACAAGGTGGACAGAGACAGAATGTTCTAGAGATGGGACACAGCAACAAGGGGTCACAGTTGGAAATTGAAGACTCAGATGAATCACAGGGACGTTAGGAAGTATTTCTTCAGTCACAGAGTTGTCAGGAAGTGGAATAGTCTGGAAAGTGAAGTAGTGGAGGCAGGGTCCATACATAGCTTAAGAAGAGGTATGATAAAGTTCATGGAGCAGGAAAAGTGACCCAGTAGCGACCAGTGAAGAGGCGGGGCCAGGGGCAACCACAACTAGGTGAGTACACACACACACACACACACACACACATTCATACAAATACACAGACACAACCACACGTTCACAGGCACTCACATATTCACACACGCCAGGAGCTGTGACTCGACCACTGCAACCCATATAGGTGAGCACACATCCAGACACTCACGCACAGACAAAAGAAAGGGTTATGAAACGTAAAAAAAAAAAAAAAAAAGGAAACAAGACCAGAATCTGAGACTCAAGGAACAAAGGCTTAATTTCTTACTTAAAGCAAAAAGGCTATGTTGCAAGCTTAGTGCTGAGGCTTCAGCTAAAATCTGTGGACATAACCTAGGACTATCGCCTGACGGATCATCAGTTCCAAGCCCGGAAAAATACTTTGAATATTTGTAAGCATATATTACTCTTATTAGTTCATAGATGACAACCACCGTCAAGTTCAATTGCTTGGGGTTATTGGGTTTCAAAAAAAGTACGTATATATATCACAGTTGGTGGTAACAACAAATTCCACAGCCTCAGTAGATATCAGGTCTGTAAGCAATTTATGTGAGATGTCTAATGAACAGTGCTTTGGACTGTCGAGTGATATGCTATCAGTTCGAGGCTCCAAAGCTTTAAATAGTTACCAACATTTTTACACTCAATCGCTAATGGATGAAAACAGGGGAGAAAGACTCTTCCCACCACCAGGTTGGACTGCTCTGAGCTGCTGGCTGTGAAAACCTAGATGGATCGCAGCTCGTGGTCACTATAAATTCCACTGCTACAGTAGTTATCAGGCTCGCGGACACTATTTTAAGGCGGAATGGCCGGGCGGACAGTGGTTTGTATTGTTGCGTAACACAGGGCTGTCTCCCACCGAGGAAGGGTGAGCCTAAAAGAGGAACAGTTTCATTGTGTCTCATTCAATCACTCTTGCCAGAAGCAAGCTGAATTCACAGTTCAGACAACCCTCCCAACTGCAACATCCCCTCTTCTCCTTCAGAGTACAGGCGTTGTACTTACTTCCTCCAGGACTCACGACTGGCTATCTGGACTTGCTCACACTCCATTAGCACGAAAA
>WNWK01051749.1:0-12385 GCA_009830355.1 Cherax destructor | reverse complement strand
AATGTACGGTGTCGAGTTTAGACATGTACTTTGTTGTAGACATGGAGAACATAATAACCTGTTATGTCTTAATGTTCTAAGGTTGTTTGAATATTCAAATTTTAGGGGGGAGACAGGAGGGGTAACAGTAGGGCCTGAAATTTAATTTGAGGTATCTATTTAGAAATGCAGGATAAATAATCTGCACTTTATAGTAATGTATACTGTTTTTGTCTCTGGTTTGGTATGGAGAAACAGGAGAACTGGAGTAATCCTGGCACGTTTGGTGTCCTATGTGTTATTTTTTGTTACTACACATGTGTGTTGGTATGTGTAGGTATGGAAAAATATAAAAGCTGTACAATATGTAGGGTGCTTTGGGTGGGTTGTGGGTGGGGGATTATGAGGGTACATCTAGGAAGTTACCCTGGAGGAGGTTTAGATTTTCATGTACTGTTTTGTATTAATGAGTGTTGTTGCATATATAGGCTTGTTTAGTTCAGGTGTAATGGAGGTGGATTGTAAAGAAATGTGCTGATTTTTATTATGTTCAGAGGTGTGGTTCTTGATATGTATAATGTTAAGATTGATACAATTGCAACTTATGTATAATGTGTTTTTTTAATAAAATATAAAAAAAAAGTCCTTTCCTAGACCAGAGGAAGGTATCAACTAAACAAGGTAAGGCTTTACCAGCCAACCTAAACTCGGTCTGTAGCTCAAAGCGTCTGCTGGTGCTTAACCAGCCGCACCAGCAGTTTACAATAATAAAACATCCTACCTATGTACAAAGCTAAACAATTTGTGGCCAGATAATATTATAAAGTCGAGTAAATCCATTTTTGCTATTAATGAAAATACTCCTTAATATAATATTAAGTGAAAAAGCCAAAACAACATTAATAAATATATCATTTCGCTCTGGAAATGCGCAAAGGGGTAACACCATTCCTAAACCCATACCTCTAACTAATCCTAGTTTAAAGTCCTAACAACATCCTCAACTGAGCTACCGAGAAATCCTACACCTGCCCTGGATAAGTGAACCCCATCCCTGGCATACATGTCATTTCGGCCATAGAAGTGGTCCCAGTTGTCAATGAATGGGGCTGCATTATCCTTACAGTGTTTGTCCAGCCACCAATTTATACCAATCGCTCTGGACAGTCATTCATTTCCAACTTGGCAAAATACCATATATAACAGGGCTCCCTCCCTTCTTCCTAATGATGTCTATTGCTGCCTTATACCTTCTAACTAAATCCTCACTTCTACGCTTTGCTACTTCATTGTCTCCAGCGCTGAGGCAGATGATAATAGGATTTATCCCATTACCATGCATGATGTTGTCAAGCCGGCTAACAATGTCTTCCATCCCAGCCCCAGGAAAGCAAACCCTCTGTCTCCTACTCCTATCTTTCAAGCAGGAGGTCCTATCCATATACTTAACCTGGCTATCCCCAACAACAACAATGTTTTTACCTTCCTTGGTGTCGTTCGTCGTGACGTTCCCAGTAGTCGACTCACATTCATCGGGTAGCACAGAAAAGGAGTTCGAAGTTTCCACAGCAGTCTCTTTCTTCTTCGTCGTTACTACCTCTCCATTCGTCTTCTTGATCTTCAACTTCGTCCCCTGCTGTCCGGCCACTGCCCAGGTTCCCTTCTTGACCTGAGGACTCACAACAGGAGGACTACTACGAATCCTCTTGTTTTCCTCAATCTCAAGCTTCGCTTCCCTCAATTCCTCCTTAAGCTGCTGGTAAAGTTGCTCAATGGAGGGCATCTTGGTTCAGTCCACAGGGAGTACACTAGACACGTTTCGCCCACACGTCGCTGAGCCTCCCTTCTTATCTGTGCAAATTCGTTTCTGGCTCTTCTGTGTGTGTGTGTGTGTGTATACATTATATATTAATATCACACTGTGAAGGTAAACCCGTCGCCTGATATGCTATAATCGTACGCAGTCTAATTTAATCGTAATTATTAATTCATGTGTGATCAATGTATCATCGTCAAACGCCATTCATGTCTGCTTTGTATGGAAATTGTCAACACGTTACTGGGCTGTGCTGGGAACCTAAATTCAGCTGTGTTGCAGCTGTAATACTGCAGTGACGCCTCTGCAATTTTGCTGCTTTGCAGCTATAATTACTGTAAACACTATATGACACACACACTACAGCCGTTGAACTACATGAATTAATCATTTACGTTAATATAATGATGAGATGCAGTGACGGGTTTTTCCATTTTATTTATGTATATATAGGATAAACGTTTCTAAAATTTGAATGATTATATATTTTTTTCCCCCATCTTGAGTGCTGCTCTCAATTATCTTAATAGGAAAGTAACACAAGGTAACAGAAAAAGCGGGCACAGAAAAGCGGGTAAGACACACTGGCCAGAATAGTGGTTTTCTACATATTTCTAGTGATGATTCCTTTAAGTTATATATTCAGTGGCGCCCATAGCCAGTTTCCTTTTAGAACTGCTTCATAGGATACTTAATAATAATAATAATAATAATAATAATAATAATAATAACATACATGCGCATAAAACGGTCATACGAAATATATACAAGCCTATTAGTGTAAGTTATATGCAATCTTTATAGATTAATTATTGGTTGTAATTATAACCATAATTTTTAAAGGGTTGAACGTGTAAGCCAGCGGAAGGCCTTCGTCAGATGACCTGAATGCTCCAGCGGCGGGTCATCATTTGACTAAGACCCGCGTCAGGAAACACCTGTCTTCTCTGAGAAGGACGGAAGAAAATCAAGCAAAAAGGTCACAAATTTGCGCCATTGTTGTGCTCCGTGGGCTATGCGTTGTGTGAATTAGGGCGAGTAGTGTGTCAGAGCTGTGAGCCACGTGAGGGTGGCTAAGGGCTCCGACCGGGGCACTGTGCCTCACTGCTACGAGTCCCGTGTGGGCTGCTGTGAGGTCACGGTCAGCAGCACAGCTGCAGGTTCTGTCCCCGCGACCACAGTCACCATGTCAGGCCCAGGAGAGCTGCCTAAAAGTTTATTGAAATGCGTGGAAGAGTCGGAGAACAACGTGGGACATATGGAACATGGAACATGCCTGCTGAATGTCACATCCAGGGTTTTAAATTGTTCCAAGTAGACAGAAATATCGGGAAGGGGGGTGGGGTGGCACCCAATGTCCGTGATCATTTAAATTGTTGAATAAAAACGGGCATAAAGTCTGAAATAATACATACAGAGT
Organism: Cherax destructor; assembly: GCA_009830355.1. Lineage (NCBI taxonomy): Eukaryota > Metazoa > Arthropoda > Malacostraca > Decapoda > Parastacidae > Cherax > Cherax destructor. The sequence goes on along the minus strand of WNWK01051749.1, from coordinate 9,170 downwards.
CTGTCTGGACAGAAATTTAGATAGGGAACAAGAGAGACTACTATGGGAGGAAATTGTTAAGGCCACAAGGCACGATAACGTAGTAATTCTAGGGGACTTTAACTTTAGTCAGATTGATTGGAATTACTTGACAGGGAATTTTGAATCAAACGACTTTTTAAAAGTAGTTCAGGATTGTTTTTTGAAGCAGTTTGTGACAGAACCTACAAGGGGAAATAACCTACTTGACTTAGTTCTGGCAAACAAGGAATCCCTTGTTAATAATTTAGAAATTACAGAGGAACTTGGCACAAACGACCACAAGTCAATTACCTTTAGCATTGATTGGATGTATGGTAGTAGAGATAATTCAGTAACAGTCCCAGACTTTCGCTTAGCAGATTATAATGGGCTTATAGAACATGTATCAACTGTGGACTGGAGTAACGAAGAGAGCTATCAATATGACAGTTTTCTTAACACTATACAGGCTGCCCAAAGAACATTTATCCCGTATAAAGAAATTAGATCAAGTAGAAATGACCGAAAATGGATGAATAATAGGCTCAAATATATTTTAGGGCAGAAGAAAGGAATTTATCGGCGCATAAATAGAGGTGAGGGTCATCTTATAAATCAGTATACTCACATCAAGAGGGACGTTAAAAAGGGTATAAGAAAAGCTAAACGGGACTATGAAATTAAAGTTGCTAGGGATTCAAAAACTAACCCAAAAAGTTTTTTCCAGGTTTATAGAACAAAAGTTCGGGATAAGATAAGTCCCCTTAAAAATAACTCTGGGCATCTTACTGACAAGGAGAATGATATGTGCTCTATTTTTAATAATTATTTTCTCTCGGTTTTCACACAGGAAGACACTAAAAATATCGCAGTAATTAATTTTTATAGTGGCCCTGAAGAAGTCACAGTCACTAGCAAAATGGTCATGAAACAAGTAGACCGACTGAAACAAAATAAATCGCCGGGTCCTGATAAGCTTTTTGCAAGGGTTCTTAAGGAATGCAAAATGAAACTCTGTGAACCAATATCTAACATTTTTAATTTATCTCTTCAAACAGGTGTAGTGTCTGATATGTGGAAGATGGCTAATGTAATTCCCTGTTTTAAAGCAGGGGACAAGTCACTACCGTCAAATTACCGCCCAATAAGCCTGACCTCAATTGTAGGCAAATTACTAGAGTCAATTATAGCTGATATTATTAGAAGCCATCTAGATAACTATAATTTAATTAATGATACTCAGCATGTATTAACGAGGGGCCGTTCCTGCCTATCTAATTTATTAACCTTCTTTAGTAAAGCTTTTGAGGCTATTGATCACGATAAAGAATTCGATATTGTCTATTTAGATTTTAGTAAGGCTTTTGATAGAGTACCGCACCAGAGACTGTTAAAGAAAAAGGCAGCGTATGGCATTGGGGGAAAAGTGCTCTCATGGATCGAGTCATGGCTCACCAATAGGAAGCAGAGAGTGTGCATAAATGGGGTTAAATCCGAATGGTTACTTGTAAAAAGTGGTGTTCCACAGGGATCAGTCTCATGCCCGTTTTTGTTTATAATATATATCAATGACCTTGATGAGGAAATTACCAGTGATATGAGCAAATTCGCCGATGACACGAAAATAGGTAGGATAATTGATTCAAACGTAGATGTCAGGGAACTTCAGGAGGATTTAGACAGACTCAATTCCTGGTCAGAAAAGTGGCAGATGCAGTTCAATGTAGATAAATGCAAAGTTCTGAAGCTCGGGAGTGTCCGTAACCCAAGCACTTATAAGTAAATAACGTAGAACTTAGCCATACAGATTGCGAAAAGGACTTGGGGGTTATGGTAAGCAGCAACCTTAAACCAAGAGAGCAATGGCTAAGCGTTCGTAATAAGGCAAACAGATTACTGGGATTTATATCAAGAAGTGTAAGCAACAGAAGTCTAGAGGTTTTATTACAGCTTTATACATCATTAGTAAGGCCTCACCTAGATTACGAAGGTCAGTTCTGGTCTCCATATTATAAAATGGATATTAATTCGTTAGAAAACATTCAGCGTAGAATGACTAAATTAATACATAGCATTAGAAATCTTCCGTATGAAGAAAGATTGAAGACCCTAAAATTACATTCACTTGTAAGACGAAGAATGAGGGAAAACATGATCGAGGTATACAAGTGGAAATTGGGTAAAAACAAAGGGGATATAAATAAGGTCTTGAGGATATCTCTCCAAGAGAGAACCCGCAATAATGAATTCAAATTAGAAAAGTTTAGATTTAGAAAGGATAATGGAAAGTATTGGTTTGGAAATAGGGTAGTTGATGAGTGGAAAAGTCTGCCTACCCTAGGACCTTGGGTAGTTTAAAATTTAGGTTGGAGAAATTCATGAGTGAGAGGGGTTGGATTTGAGTGGGAATTGCACATGAGTAAATAGAATTATCAAAGCTTATTTCTTGGGTAGCATTGAATATTTGCAAATATTCTGTTAGTGGGATGGAATGTGAAGGTCTTGCCTAGTATGGGCCAACAGGCCTGCTGCAGTGTTCCTCCTTTCTTATGTTCTTAAGTCTGAAGACTTTGTCAGACGGCAGGGTGGAGAGGAGAAAGTCTGAAGACCTTATCAGACTGCAGGACGAAGAAAAGAGCCTGAAGACCTTGCTGGAGACGAATGAGCAGAGGACAGAGTCTGAAACAAAGTTTTCCCATTATTGAGCTGCCAATACCCGCACCTACTGTGTTAAAGTGTCCGGAAAATTTTCTAACTTTTTCGTGTTTACTTAATGAACTATTGTTTGATTTTCATTAGCTAATTCTCGTTTATTTTGATGTGGTCGTGATTGCTGTTATTTATTTTTAAATGTATTTTTGCTGTTATTGTGTCTGGGGTGCACTGTTTTTTTTTGGGCGACTGTATATTTTTTAGAATGTGGATTCCTGATTGTCTGTTTGTGTGATTGTGAGCGTGTTTGTCAGTGTGTGTGTGTACTCACCTAGTTGTGGTTGCAGGGGTCGAGTCATAGCTCCTGGCCCCGCCTCTTCACTGGCCGCTACTGCGCCATGAGCTTTATCATACCTCTTCTTAAAGCTATGTATGAAACCTGCCTCCACTACATCGCTTCCCAAGCTGTTCCACTTCCCGACCACTCTGTGACTGAAGAAATACTTCCTAACATCCCTGTGATTCATCTGAGTCTTCAGCTTCCAACTGTGTCCCCTTGTTGCTGTGTCCCATCTTTGGAACATTCTGTCTCTGTCCACCTTGTCAATTCCTCTCAGTATCTTATATGTCGTTATATGTCCCCCTATCTCTCCTGTCCTCCAGTGTCGTCAGGTAGATTTCCCTTAAGCTCTCCTCGTAGGACATACCCCTTAGCTGCGGGACTAGTCTTGTTGCAAACCTTTGCACTTTCTCTAGCTTCTTTACGTGCTTGGCTAGATGTGGGTTACAAACTGGTGCTGCATACTCCAGTATGGGCCTAACGTACACAGTGTACAGGGTTCTGAACGATTCTTTATTAAGATGTCTGAATGCTGTTATTAGGTTTGCTAGGCGTCTGTATGCTGCAGCAGTTATTTGGTTGATGTGCACCTCAGGAGATGTGCCTGGTGTTATACTCACCCCAAGATCTTTCTCCTTGATTGAGGTTTGTAGTCTCTGGCCCCCTAGACTGTACTCCGTCTACGGTCTTCTTTGCCCTTCCATAATCGTCATGACTTTGCACTTGGCAGGGTTGAACTCCAGAAGTCAATTGCTGGACCAGGCTTGCAGCCTGTCCAGATCATTTGTAGTTCTGCCTGGTCCTCGTCCGATTGAATTCTTCTCATCAACTTCACATCATCTGCAAACAGATACACTTCGGAGTCTATTCCTTCAGACATGTCGTTCACAAATGTGTGTGTGTGTGTAAATGGTTCAGAGAACCGACAAGTTGATAAATCAGGCATTAATTAATATCCATTCTATAATATGGAGACCAGAACTGAGCTGCGTAATCTAGGTGAGGCCTTACTAACGATGTATAAAGCTGTAATATAACCTCTGGACTTCTGTTGCTTACACTTCTTGATATAAATCCCAGTAATCTGTTTGCCTTATTACGTACGCTTAGGCATTGCTGTCTTGGTTTAAGGTTGCTGCTTACTATAACCCCCAAGTCCTTTTCGCAATCTGTATGGCTAAGTTCTATGATATTTAACTTATAAGTGCTTGGGTTATGGACACTCCCGAGCTTCAGAACCTTGCATTTATCTACATTGAACTGCATATGCCACTTTTCTGACCAGGAATTGAGTCTGTCTAAATCCTCCTGAAGTTCCCTGACATCTACGTTAGAATCAATTATCCTACCTATCTTCTTGTCATCGGCGAATTTGCTCATATCACTAGTAATTCCCTCATCAAGGTCATTGATATTTATTATAAACAACAACGGGCCTAAGACTGATCCCTGTGGAACACCACTTGTTACAGATCCCAACTCGGATTTAACCCCATTTATGCACACTCTCTGCTTCCTATTGGTGAGCCATGACTCGATCCATGACAGCACTTTTCCTCCAATGCCATGAGCTGCCACTTTCTTTAACAGTCTCTGGTGCGGTACTCTATCAAAAGCCTTACTAAAATCTAAATAAACAATATCGAATTCTTTATCGTGATCAACAGCCTCAAAAGCTTTACTAAAGAAAGTTAATAAATTAGATAGGTAGGAACGGCCCCTCGTGAATCCATGCTGAGTATCATTAATAAAATTATGGTTATCTAAATGGCTTCTAATAATATCAGCTATAATTGACTCTAGTAATTTGCCTACAATTGAGGTCAGGCTTATTGGGCGGTAATTTGACGGTAGTGACTTGTCCCCTGCTTTAAAAAGGGAATTACATTAGCCATCTTCCACATATCAGACACTACACCTGTTTGAAGAGATAAATTTAAAATGTTAGATGTTGTTTCACATAGTTCCATTTTGCATTCCTTAAGAACCCTTGCAAAAAGCTCATCAGGACTCGGCGATTTATTTTGTTTTAGAAGGTCTACTTGTTTCATAACCATTTCACTAGTGACTGTGATATTACATAATTTATCTTCTTCAGGGACACTATAAAAATTAATTACTGGGATATTATTAGTGTCTTCCTGTGTGAAAACCGAGAGAAAATAATTATTAAAAATAGAGCACATATCATTCTTCTTGTCAGTAAGATGCCCAAAGTTATTTTTAAGGGGACCTATGTTATCCCGAACTTTTGTTCTATAAACTTGGAAAAAACTTTTTGGGTTAGTTTTTTAATCCCTAGCAACTTTAATTTCATAGTCCCGTTTAGCTTTTCTTATACCCTTTTTAATGTCCCTCTTAATGTCAGTATATTGATTTATAAGATGACCCTCACCTCTTTTTATGCGCCTATAAATTCCTTTCTTCTGCCCTAAAAGATATTTGAGCCTATTATTCATCCATTTTGGGTCATTTCTACTTGATCTAATTTCTTTATATGGGATAAATGTTCTTAGGGCAGCCTGTATAGTGTTAAGAAAGCTGTCATATTGATAGCTCTCTTCGTTACCCCAGTCCACAGTTGATAATTGTTCTCTAAGCCCATTATAATCTGCTAAGCGAAAGTCTGGGACTGTTACTGAATTAGCCCTACTATCATACATCCATTCAATGCTAAAGGTAATTGACTTGTGGTCGCTTGTGCAGAGTTCCTCTGTAATTTCAAAATTATTAACAAGGGATTCCTTGTTTGCCAGAACCAAGTCAAGTAGGTTATTTCCCCTTGTAGGTTCTGTCACAAACTGCTTCAAAAAACAATCCTGAACTACTTCTAAAAAGTCGTTAGATTCTAAATTCCATGCCAAGAAATTCCAATCAATCTAACTAAAGTTAAAGTCCCCTAGAATTACTACGTTATTGTGCCTTGTAGCCTTAACAATTTCCTCCCATAGTAGTCTCCCTTGTTCCTGGAAAATTCTATCCAGACAGACTATGTATGTATTATTTCAGACTTTATGCCCGTTTTTATGCAACAATTTAAATGATCACGGACATTGAGTGCCACCCCACCCCCCTTCCCGATACTTCTGTCTACTTGGAACAATTTAAAACCCTGGATGTGACATTCAGCAGGCATGTCCCTATTTTTCATATTAAACCATGTCTCAGTTATTGCAAAAACATCAATATTACCCGCACTAGCAAGTAACCTCAACTCTTCCATCTTATTCCTAGCACTACGACAATTGGTGTAATATAAATTTAAAGACCCTCCTTTTTCTTTACCCTTCCTGCTTATTTCTGTTTTTCTACTATACCTATTAATGTCCTTGTCATCTAGTGCCACTGGCTTTCCAGTATCCACCTTATTCTGCCTTTTACTAGTTCTTCTAGAACTTATAATATTACTACACTGGGACTTCACTGTTTTCCCCCCAAAACCCATACCACTAACTATTTCTAGTTTAAAGCCCTAACAGCTCCCTCCACTGCAATTGCCAGTGCCCCCACCCCAGACCTGGATAAGTGAACCCCATCCCTGGCATACATGTCATTTCTGCCATAGAAGAGGTCCCAGTTGTCAATGAATGTATTGTGACCCCAGAATTGGGTCCCAATGTATATATATATTTATATGTGATTGATGTATATTTTCATTTTCTATAATTTTATATTGCTGATATTCTCGATAATAGTTAAATCGTTTATATCTTGCTTTATATTATTATTTGACTTATTTGACTATTATTTGACATTATTTTATTTAGCTATGTTTATTAGGTAGGATGTAACATTATAAATTATGCTCATGTTTGTAGTAGCTGCCCTGGAGTTGGCAAACTACCGATTATGACACTAGGCTTGTTATGCTGTTGTTGCCTAGTTGCTGGGGGGGGGGGAGTCACGTGATTCCACCAGAGGTGGGTGGCTGCTGCTCCTTCCTCGAGAGCACTACGCAGCTGGACATCGTTGTGTCAACACCTCGCTCCTGTCTCTGCTTGTTTTCTCGCCATTTATACTCTGTTTGGGTAGAGTATGTGTTCGGTGGTGAGACGAAACATACTTCTCAGGACTCTGTTCACAGAGGATAGACTAGACAGTGATTTTCGACGTTTTTCTGGGTTGTGTGTCACATTGACACTCTGAGATAACTCAGATCTCTAGTTACAGCTCCTGACCTAATTCGATAAGGCATCTGTGCACCGTCACAGTTTGGGATTGTTTATGCTGAACCTAGCTTCAGTAGAAAGGGAGTTTTGTGACTGTTTTGGAGGATCTATTGATGGTCCCCAGTTAGGGTCGATTTTCTATCTCCTGGTTCCTGATGCTGTTGCCTGTTATATTGCTGTTATGCAAATTGGTCATTTTACTGGTCAATTAAGCTGTTCTGATTGTCAGTTTGTTAGAAGAGCTAGCTTATGAGAAATTCAGTCGGACACTAGTTGAGTCGAGTCTTAGAGTTACCTGGAGATCACTCATACACACATATATTCTTATTTGCATATATCTGTATTATTGTAATTACTGACATTGTACCAGATGGTACTTCAGAGTCATTTGGATATATGTGCCCTCAGCACAGCATTATTGTATATGAGAGCAGTGTAGGAGCTAACCTCCTAATTAACCTCATAATTCATAAATTAATGAACATCCTGATCATATGTACATTTATTTACTTTGAAACTCTGGACACTAACTTTGTTAATAAACATATTAAATCTTATGCTTTGGTTAGTACCCTACCGGTTGCAATCCTGGAGACTATTGAATTTATCGGATAACTGGACCAGGATACTGACTTTGTTGCAAAAGCCCAGTAACAGGCTGAATGCTAGAAGGGCTATCCTTTCTAGTGTTCACTGGAGATGTCTATTACTAATAGATATCGTGTCATTTTGTAACAGAATGTTACTGCATTTTCCTTACAGTATTTGTCCAGCCAGCAAGTGACACCAATTGCCCTGGACAGCCATTCATTTCCAACTCCTCTCCTTGGCAAAATACCACATATAACAGGGTTCCCACACTTCTTCCTAATTATGTCTATTGCTGACCTAAACCTGCTAGTCAGGTCCTCACTCCTACGTCTGCCAACATCGTTGCCTCCAGCACTGAGACAGATAATAGGATTGCTCCCATTACCTCTCATGATGTCGTCCAGACGGCTAATAATATCCTCCATCCCAGCCCCAGGAAAGCAAACCCTCTGTCTCCTACTCCTATCCTTCAAACAGAAGGCCCTATCCATGTACCTAACCTGGCTGTCCCCAACAACAACAATGTTTTTACCTTCCTTGGTGTCGTTCGTCGTGACGCTCCAAGAAGTCGACTCACATTCATCGGGTAGCAAGGAGAGTGGGTTCGATGTTTCCACAACATTCTCTTGGGTCTTCGTTGTTTCTACCTCTCCACCCGTCCTTTTGATCCTTAACTTTGTCCCATGCCTTCCAGCCACTGTCCAGGTTCCTTTGTTGACTTGAGGATTCACAACAGGAGGATTACTACGAATCCTCTTGTTTTCCTCAGTCAGTCGCTGTATCTCAAGCTTAGCTACCCTCAGTTCTTCCTTCAGCTGCTGGTAGAGTAGCTCAAGAGAGGACATCTTCTTCAGATTCACAGAGAGCACACAAGACACGTCTTCACTGAGTTAAGTCAGTGTCCTTTTACAAAACATATTATCGGTAATTCTACCAATATTATTACAATGTCACATTAGTTGCATTTGTGTCCTTTTACTTAACATTCTTTAAGTACCCTGGAAAACAACACGTCGGGCCCGGAGACTTATTTTGCTTCAGTTTATCTATCTGTTTGATAACCATGTCTTTCGTGACAGTAATATTAGTTAATTTGAATTCTTCAGGAACTGAATAATTGTTAATTTCTGGAATCTCATTTACGTCTTGTGTAAAGACTGACAAAAAATAGTCATTTAATAGAGAACACATTTCCAGTTCGTTATCCGTCAGCTGTCCATTCCCAATTTTCAGAGGTCCTACCTTTTCCCTCACCTTCGTCCTATATCTGTATTCTTATAAAGGTCGATGGACTGTGTTTATATTTTCATCACATCTACTTCAGGCTGAGGGAGTGATTACCTCAAACTTCTTCTGATCCTCAACATATCTTCTTTGTACTGGACTGAGGAAGACCCTTATTAGAGAAATGTTTCCAC
>WNWK01051748.1:0-12385 GCA_009830355.1 Cherax destructor | reverse complement strand
AGATGTGTCTGAGGGCAATGTGGGCGCTTGTTATAAAAAAGGGGTGTTTTCTAAGATTTTTTGGGGCAAAATTATTAATTTTTTTATTAACAAAAATTTAAAAAAAAATAATCTTTAATCGTATAAAAAAATTTTTAGAAAAAACTTAATTAGAATAGTTCTTCCTAATTGACCATTTTTTACCTATTCGGACAATTTTTTTATATATATATATATATATATATATATATATATATATATATATATATATATATATATATTTTAATCAATTTGGGTGATACAAAGAAAATTATAACAAACAACTAAACTCACGACAGTAAAAAAAAATTAAACCCAAAAGGGGAAAATGAAGACGACGTTACTTAGAATTTTATAGACAGAGATTTTAAACCCCGGTGGTGGAAGAAAGGGGCAAATCCATTGTGTAAAAGGGGGGTTTTTCGGGGGGTTTTTAAAGGGGGGAACTGAGTGTGCCCTTTTTTTCAGTAACAGAGAATAGGGACCAGTGGCTATGACTCGATTTTAAATCAATTGGGGCAGGGGACACATGGGGTCTTATCAACTGTGACTCATTGTTGTCAAGGGTGATTATCACCTCTCTCTCTCTCTTACTATCTCACTGTCCCTCCCACTCTCTTACTATCTCACTGTCCCTCCCACTTTCTTACATCTCACTGCCCCTCCCACTCTGGTAAATACAAGTGTGCTGAGGGTAATACAAGTTGCTGAGGGTAATACAAGTGTGGGGGGTAATACAAGTGGTGGGGGTAATACAAGTGTCTGAGGGTAATAAAGTGTGCTGAGGGTAATACAAGTGTGCTGGGGAAACAAGTGTGCTGAGGGTAATACAAGGGCTGAGGGTAATACAAGGTCTGGGGGAAATACAAGTGTGCTGAGGGTAATACAAGTGTGCTGGGGTAATACAAGTGTGCTGAGGGAAAACGTGTGCTGGGGGTAATCAAGTGTGCTGGGGGTAATACAAGTGTGCTGGGGGTAATACAATTGCTAGGGTAATACAAGGGGCTGGGGGAAAACAAATGGGGCCCCCCTCTTCGGCGTGTAAAATAGATGTCCCCCACCTAATTGTACTCACCTAATTGTGGTTGCAGGGGTCGAGACTCAGCTCCTGGCCCCGCCTCTTCGCTGTCTGCTACTGGGTCTCTGCTCTCCTGCTCCATGAGCTTTATCATACCTTGTCTTAAAACTATGTATGGTTCCTGCCTCCACTATATCTTTCTAGTCCATTCCACTTCCTGACTACTCTGTGGCTGAAGAAATGTTTCCTGACATCCCTTTGACTCATCTGAGTCTTCAGCTTCCAGTTGTGTCCCCTTGTTTCTGTGTTCCTCTGAAACATCCTGTCACTATCTACCTTGTCAATTCCCGCAGTATTTTGTATGTCGTTATCATGTCTCCTCTGACCCTTCTTTCCTCCAGTGTTGTTAGTCCTATTTCCCTCAACCTTTCTTCATAAGACAGACCCCTGAGTTGTGGAACTAACCTTGTCGCAAACCTTGCACTTTCTCTAGTTTCTTGACGTGCTTGACCAGGTGTGGGTTCCAGACTGGTGCTGCATACTCTAGTATGGGCCTGACGTATACGGTATACAGTGTCTTGAACGATTCCTTGTTAAGGTAACGGAACGCTAATCTTAGGTTTGCCAGTCGCCCATATGCTGCCGCGGTTATCTGGTTGATGTGTGCTTCCGGAGACGTGCTTGGTGTTATACTCACCCCAAGGTCTTTCTCCTTTGATGAGGTTTGTAGCCTTTGTCCACCTAGCCTGTACTCTGTCAGCGGTCTTCTTTGCCCTTCTCCGATCTTCATGACTTTGCATTTGGTGGGGTTAAATTCGAGAAGCCAGTTGCTAGACCAGATGTCAAGCTTGTCCAGGTCACTTTGAAGTCCTGCTTGGTCTTCATCCGATGTGATTCTCCTCATTAATTTCACATCATCTGCGAAAAGAGACACTTCTGAGTCTATCCCATCCGTCATGTCATTCACATATAGCAAGAATAGCACTGGTCCTAGGACTGACCCCTGCGGTACACCACTCGTCACAGGCGCCCACTGTGATACCTCATCACGCACCATGACCCGTTGTTGCCTCCCTGTGAGGTATTCCCTGATCCATTCCAGTGCCCTTCCTGTTATACACGCTTGGTCTTCCATCTTTTTACTAATCTCATGTGAGGAACTGTGTCAAAGGCCTTCCTGCAGTCCAAGAAAATGCAGTCAACCCACCCTTCTCTCTCTTGCCTTACCTCTGTTACTTTATCATAGAACTCCAGGAGGTTTGTTACACAGGATTTGCCTTCCCTGAAACCGTGCTGTCTGGCGTTGATTAACCTGTTCTGCTCCAGATGCTCCACCATTCTTTTTCTGATGATTTTCTCAAGACTTTGCACACTATACACGTAAGTGACACCGGTCTGTAGTTTAGTGCCTCTTTTCTGTCTCCTTTTTAAAGATGGGGACTACGTTGGCCTTTTCCATATCTCAGGTAGCTGCCCAGTTTCAAGGGATGTGTTGAAAATTTTGGTAAGTGGCACACTCAGAACCTCAGCTCCTTCCCGAAGGACCCATGGTGAGATATTGTCCGGACCCATTGCCTTTGAGGTATCAAGGTCACTGAGTAACTGCTTCACCTCCCCTCAGATGTGTGTATTCCCTCCAGCACTCGATACATCCCTTGTTGGTGATGCACCCTGTCCTGTCTACCCAACTGCCTCCTTCCTACACTGTGAATACTTCCCTAAACCTCGAGTTGAGCTCCTCACATACCTCTTGATCATTACTTGTGAGTTCCCATCTTCCTCCTCAGCCTTATCACCTGATCCTTTACTGTTGTCTTCCTTCTGATGTGGCTGTACATCAGTTTCGGGTCAGACTTGACTTTCGATGCTATGTCGTTTTCGTACTGTTTCTGGGCCTCCTCCGTACCTGTGCATACTCGTTTCTAGCTCTTCGACTAATCTCCTTGTTTGCTTGGGTTCTTTGCCTTCTGTATCTTTTCCATTCTCTGGCACTCTGAGTCTTTGCCTCCCTACATCTTTGGGTAAACCAGGGCTCTTTCTTGTCTTCCCATTTATTCTTTTTCCTTTGGGTATAAACCGTTCCTCTGCCTCCTTGCACTTTGTCGCTACGTATTCCATCATTTCATTTACTGACTGTGTGTGTGTGTGTGTGTGTTTTGTATGTGTGTGTTGTGTGTGTGTGTGTCGTATGTGTGTGTTGTGTGTGTGTGTGTGCGTATGTGTGTGTTGTGTGTGTGTGTGTACTCACCTAGTTGTACTCACCTAGTTGTGGTTGCAGGGGTCGAGTCATAGCTCCTGTGTGTGTGTGTGTGTGTGTTGTGTTAGGCATAGTAATCAGATGATGGTGTATACTACAACAACCCATCAGAAATATACTTGTATGCAAGATGTATACTTGCATGGCAGTGAACTGGTAACTGTAATTGCCAGATTTTTGGGAGAGTGTTACATTAGACATTGTGGATATATTGGCAGAGCTTTGAGTCTGATGAAGAACTCGTTAGGGACTTCGATGTGTAGACTGGTGAGCTTCTGAGTGAACACTGTGTCATACTGTATCTTCAGTATTTCACTAAATTCCTTACTGTCGTCAGTGTACACAAAGTCTCCTGTAAGTAAAACATATATACTGGATGAGGTGTTCTCTGCACAGTTCGCGGGAACAGTATTTGGGATTTCTTTTAATTTCATTTATGGTTCTTTACTCTCTCTGTTTCTCTTGGACTCTATATGATTTAGCAGCAGCATCCTGTCTTCTTTAGTTTAGAGGTGTGTGTGTGTCTGGAACATACCTGGAGGGTGAGTGTGTTGAACCTGTCGAGCAGCTGGTTCAGATCCATGGCCGTCGTGTCGTCATCTCTGCGTACCTCCATTTATTTGGATCCCGGTCCACTGTAAACGAGAGTTTTTACTTGGGTCATGATGTGGTCTGAAGTTGCATATTTCATCACTGTTGTATCTCGAACAAGGTTCTCACCATTCGTAAATCTGAGTCGTAATGTGTTCCTCCAGTCTACTCGGTTCTGTAATCTGTTAACCTAAGGTGATTTTATTATAGAAGTTCAACAGTTCTCGTGCGTGAGACTGTTACTTCAAACTAGCTCCAGGTACTCGTGTTTTTCAACAAACCGGCCGTCTTCCACCGAGGCAGGTGACGTAAAAAGAAGAAATGCCTTCACCACTACTCACTCCATCACTGTCTTGCCAGAGTTGCGCCGATACTACAGTTCAGACTGCAAATATCGCCACCCCTCCTTCAGAGTGCAGGCACTGTACTTCCCACCACCACCCTCCTTCAGAGTGCAGGCACTGTACTTCCCACCTCCACCCCTTACTTCCCACCTCCAGGACTCAAGTTCGGCTAACTGGTTGCATTGAATCCTCTCATAAATGTAACCTTACTCACACTACAACAGCACATCAAGTTATAAAAAACACTTGTCTCCACTCTTATCTAACACTCTCACACAGAACCTCCTTTACCCCCCCCCTCCAACCTTCCCAGCACGATCCTTCCCCCGCCTTTCTCCAACTATAGATTTATATGCCCTCCAAGTCATCCTATTTTGTTCCATTCTCTCTAAATGTCCAAACCACCTCAACAACCCTCATCAGTCCTTTGCATAATAGTTTTAGTAACCCGCACCTCCTAATCTCCAAGTTACGAGTTCTCTGCATATTATTCACACCACACATTGCCCTCAGACACGACATCTTCACTGCCTCCAGCCTCCTCCTTATTACAACATTCACAACCCATGATTCACACACATATAAAAGTGTTGTTACTACTATACTCTCAAATATTCTCCCTTAGGCTTCCATGAATAAACTTCTTTATCTCCACAGATTCCTCAATACACCACTCACCTTTTTCTCTATTTAATTCTATGATTCACCTCATTTTTCATAGACTCATCTGCTGACAATTCTACTCCCAAATATCCTCCATACTTCCTCCGTCCAATCTGATATCCAGTCATTGATTACCAATTATTTTTTGTTACCCTCATCACTAATAAATATATTGAACAACCATGGTGACATCACACATCCCTGTCTAAGACCTACTTTTACTGGGAAATAATTTCTCTCTCTTACATACCCTAACCTGATCCTCACTATCCTCGTAAAAACTCTTAATTGCTTTCAGTAACCTACCTCCTATTTCATACACTTGCTCCCCTATCATATGCCTTTTCCAAATTCTTAAATGTAAGGAAAACTTATTTATCCTTATCTAAATACTGTTCACTTATATGATTCAATGTCAACATTTGGTCTACACACCCCCTACTCTTCCTAAAGCCTCCTTGTTCATCTGCGATCCTGCTCTCCCTCTTACCTTTAATTAAATATTTCAGTAATAACTCTACCATATACTTTACCTGTTATACTCAACTGGTTTAGTCCCCTATAATTCTAACATTTTCTTTTGTCCCCTTTGTCTTATACAGTGGAACTATGCACGCTCTCTACCAGTCTCTAGATACTTCTTCTCTTTCATACATTTATTAAATAAAAGCAACGACCACTCCAAAATTATATCACCACCTGCATTAAAATTTCTGTCATGATCCCATCAATCCCAGCTGCTTTAATCCCTTTCATTCTACCCACAGCCTCACAGCACCTTCCCCCACACTCACATAAGGCTCTTCCTCACTCCTAAAAGATGTTATACCTCCTGGCCACTGCATGAAATCAATACTTCCTTTCTTCATCAACATTTAACAGTTCCTCCAAATATTCCCTCCGTCTTCCCAATATCTCCAACTCTCCATCTAATTCTCCTCTTCTGTTTTTAACTGTCAAATCCATTTGTTCCATAGATTTTCTCAACTTATTAATCTCACTCCAAAACTTTTTCTTATTCTCAGCAAAATTTGTTGACAGAACCTCACCCAGTCTCCTGTTTGCTTCCTTTACACTCTCACTACTCTCTTAACCTCTTTTTACTCTCAATATACTCCTCCCTCCTTATATCACTTCTGCTTTACAAAAACCTCTCATATGCTAACTTTTTCTCCTCTTCCTCTTTACCTCATCAGTCCACCACTCACTCGTCTCCCACACCCACCCTTCTATATCCACAAACTTCTCAACACTCCGACACTGAATTCTTAAATCTACCCCATACCTTTTCAACTTCCTCTTTATTACCTATACTCTCATTAGCCCAACCTTCTACCAATAGTTACTTATGTCTTATCCTAACTACCTCTTTCTTTAGTTGATAAACCTTCATGTGATCTTATTTTGCTGATGTCATTCCCCTTGTACTCCATCTCCCTTTTTTGCTGTCGCTGTAGCTACAACTAAATAATGAACTGATATATCTGTTGCCCCTCTATAAACATGCATATCCTGAAGTCTTCCCTTCAACCTTTTATCCACTAATTCTTAGTCCAACAAACTACAGTCATTATGCTCTATATCATATCTCGTATGCTTATTTATTCTCTTTTTCTTAAATATTTATCACCTATAACCAAACCCCTTTCTGTACAAAGTTCAATCAAAGGCTTCCCAATTATCACTTACACCTGGCACCCCAAACTTACCTGCCACATCTTCTATAACTGTTTCTTCCACTTCAACATTCATGTCCCCCACCACAACTACTCTCTCGCTTCGCTACTAAAATCTCTCTCTCCTCTATACTTCTTTCTTTTCCAGGTGCGTAAACACTTATTAGAACCCACTTTTTACATCCAACCCTTATTTTAACCTACATAATCCTTGAATTTATACATTTATATTCCCTCTCTTCTCCTTCCATAACTGATCCTTCAACATTTGCTACTCCTTCCTTTGCTCTCTCTCAGATACTCCTGATTTATTCCCATTTATTTCTCCCCACCGAAACTCTCCTTCCCTCTTCAGCTGTTTCACTTAGATCGAGGACATCCAACTTCTTTGTATCCGTAATATTGGCATTCATCTCTTTCTTATCATCTGCACTACACACACACACACACACACACACACACACACACACACACACACACATTCAGACATCCCACCTTGATCAAAGTTTTTCTTTTTTTTATATTTAGTAATTTATGCAGGAGGGGTTACTAGCCTCTCGCTCCCAGCATTTTAGTCGCCTTAATAAAAGACACGCATGATACGCATGACACGCATGATACACATGACATGCATAACAAGCATGATACGCATGGCTTGACTCACGAAATCGTAATGACGTACGTGTTATCCAGCGTGTTTATGAGACAGAAAAAGACACCAGCAATCCTACCATTATGTAAAACAGTTTCAGGCTTCCATTTCACACTCACTTGACAGGACGGTAGTACCTCCCTGGGTGGTTGCTGTCTACCAACCTACTACCACAGGACGGTAGTACCTCCCTGGGTGGTTGCTGTCTACCAACCTACTACCACAGGAGGGTAGTACCTCCCTGGATGGTTGCTGTCTACCAACCTACTACCACAGGGCGGTAGTGCCTCCCTGGGTGGTTGCTGTCTCCAACCTACTACCACAGGGCGGTAGTACCTCCCTGGGTGGTTGCTGTCTACCAACCTACTACCACAGGATGGGAGTACCTCCTGGTGGTTGCTGTCTACCAACCTACTACCACAGGCGGTAGTCCTCCCCGGGTGGTTGCTGTCTACCAACCTACTACCACAGGATGGTAGTACCTCCCTGGGTGGTTGCTGTCTACCAACCTACTACCACAGGACGGTAGTACCTCCCTGGGTGGTTGCTGTCTACCAACCTACTACCACAGGACGGTAGTACCTCCCTGGGTGGTTGCTGTCTACCAACCTACTACCACGGACGGTAGTGCCTCCCTGGGTGGTTGCTGTCACCAACCTACTACCACAGGACGGTAGTGCCTCCCTGGGTGGTTGTTGTCTACCAACCTACTACCACAGGACGGTAGTGCCTCCCTGGGTGGTTGCTGTCTACCAACCTACTACCACAGGACGGTAGTACCTCCCTGGGTGGTTACTGTCTACCAACCTACTACCACAGGGCGGTAGTGCCTCCCTGGGTGGTTGCTGTCTACCAACCTACTACCACAGGATGGTAGTACCTCCCTGGGTGGTTACTGTCTACCAACCTACTACCACAGGACGGTAGTACCTCCCTGGGTGGTTACTGTCTACCAACCTACTACCACAGGGCGGTAGTGCCTCCCTGGGTGGTTACTGTCTACCAACCTACTACCACAGGACGGTAGTACCTCCCTGGTGGTTACTGTCTACCAACCTACTACCACAGGACGGTAGTACCTCCTGGGTGGTTACTGTCTACCAACCTACTACCACAGGGCGGTAGTGCCTCCCTGGGTGGTTGCTGTCTACCAACCTACTACCACAGGACGGTAGTACCTCCCTGGGTGGTTACTGTCTATCAACCTACTACCACAGGGCGGTAGTGCCTCCCTGGGTGGTTACTGTCTACCAACATACTACCACAGGGCGGTAGTACCTCCCTGGGTGGTTGCTGTCTACCAACCTACTACCACAGGGCGGTAGTGCCTCCCTGGGTGGTTGCTGTCTACCAACCTACTACCACAGGGCGGTAGTGCCTCCCTGGGTGGTTGCTGTCTACCAACCTACTACCACAGGGCGGTAGTGCCTCCCTGGGTGGTTGCTGTCTACCAACCTACTACCACAGGGCGGTAGTGCCTCCCTGGGTGGTTGCTGTCTACCAACCTACTACTACAGGACGGTAGTACCTCCCTGGGTGGTTGCTTTCTACCAACCTACTACCACAGGACGGTAGTACCTCCCTGGGTGGTTACTGTCTACCAACCTACTACCACAGGGCGGTAGTGCCTCCCTGAGTGGTTGCTGTCTACCAACCTACTACCACAGGGCGGTAGTGCCTCCCTGGGTGGTTGCTGTCTACCAACCTACTACCACAGGGCGGTAGTGCCTCCCTGGGTGGTTGCTTCATCTTCAGTAACTGGTCCTTGTACTACCGCTAGGTGGTGTCCATTGCTTTATATACCAGCACTACAACCTGGTTCTGGTTTTCGACTTTGCCAAAACATCGACTACAACACTTGTGGTGCTCAGTAACTTAGTGATACCATGGTCTAACTCATCACCATTTTCTCTATCATATTCTTCGAGTGACTTATATGTTTGTCTTAGCATATTAATTACAGATGTTTATGTGACTCATCATACTGGTCAGAGGTGTTTATATGACTCAACATACTGGTTACAGGTGTTATTTGTATTTCAGTATACTAGTTACAGGTGTTTTGTGACTCATTATATAGGTTACAGGTGTTTTGGGTCTCAACATAGTGGTTACAGGTGTTGTTTGTGTCTCACATAGTGGTTACAGGTGTTATTTGTGTCCAGCATACTGGTTACAGGTGTTGTTTGCGACCCTGCATACTAGTCACTGGTGTTGTTTGCGTCCCAACTTACTGATTACAGGTTTTTTTACATCCCAACATACTAGCCACGGGTGTTGTTTGCGTCCCAACACTTCTGGTTACAAGTGTTGTTTGTGTCATAGCATACTGGGTCACAGGTGTTGTTTGTGTCTCAACATACTGGTCACAGGTGTTGTTTGTGTCCCAGTATATTAGTCACATGTGTTATTTGCTTCCCAACATACTAGTCACAGGGGTTGTTTACGTCTAACATACTAGTCACAGGGGTTGTTTACGTCCCAACATACTAGTCACAGGGGTTGTTTACGTCCCAACATACTGGTCTCAGGTTTTCGCCTTTCAAAAGAAAATTCCTGCATCAGTGTGCTCCAGTATTGTTTATCAATACACCTGTTGTGAATGTCACGGACGTGGGAAGCACTTACCACGCCCCTGAAAATGTCACGGACGTGGGAAGCACTCACATTCCTCTAAATGTTAGGGAGGTGAATAGTACGTGTCAGCCACAGTAGTATGTATATGTGTATATATATATATATATATATATATATATATATATATATATATATATATATATATATATATATATATATATATATATATATATATATATATATATGCTTTGGCCCGCCTCATAGTGAGCGAAAACCCATGACACTCTAACCCACAGGACCAAGCAATCCTACAAGAACCAAGCACCCAGCCAAGCTAGGTGTGTTACCCTTGGTCCGAGGACATACGGTGGTGTGGATGCCTCTGAGCTAATTTCATTCTCCTCCCTGTTTGGTGTACTAGCCTCAATGAGCAGTATTTTATATTATTGTAACCACGAACAAGTGGTATTAATCAATAACAACACTGCGACTACCTTGGCTGGGTGCTTGGTTCTTGTAAGATTGCGTGGTCCTGTGGGTTAGAGCGTCATGGGTTTTCGCTCACCATGAGGCGGGCCAAAACAGCATGGGTTTGAATCCTTGGCTAGTCGCAGTGTTGTTATTGATTATTATTGTAACCACAAACGAGTGGTATTGATCAATAACTACACTGCACTAGCCAGGGTTCGAACCTATGATGCTTTGGCCCGCCTCATGGTGAGCGAAAACACATAACGCCTTAGACCACTGAACCACACAATAATAAATATATACTGCTTGTTGGGCTAGTACACCAAACAGGGAGGAGAATGAAATTAGCTTAGAGGCGTCCACACCACCGTATGTCCTTGGGTAGCGAGTACAACATTCAGTCCTGCTGGATGCGCTACTCTTAAGGATTATGTGGTTCAGTGGACTAAGGCGTTATGTGTTTTCGCTCACAATGAGGCGGGCCAAAGCATCATAGGTTCGAACCCTGGCTAGTGAAGTGTTGTTATTGATATATATATATATATATATATATATATATATATATATATATATATATATATATATATATATATATATATATATATATATATGTCGTGCCGAATAAGTAAAACTGGTCAATTAAGAAGAACTCATTTAAAATTAAGTCCTTTCTAAAAATTTCTCTTGTACATTTAAAGATATATTTTTTCATTTATGTTAATGTAATAATTAATGATTTTGTACCAAAAGAACCTTAGAAAACTTAACTAACCTTATTATAACAAGGGCAATTTAATTTAGCCTAATCCAACTAAATATATTTTATATAGGTTTACAATAATTTAATAAACAACCACAATGAAATTTTTTTTTTCTGCAAGAAGTGCGTTGCTATTTAAGCCAAAATCGCAAGTTTTACCTATTCGGCACGACACATACACACACACACACACACACACACACACACACACACACAACCCCACCAAGTGCAAAGTCATGAAGATTGGGGAAGGGCAAAGAAGACCGCAGACGGAGTACAGTCTAGGGGGACAGGGACTACAAACCTCAATCAAGGAAAAAGATCTTAGAGTGAGTATAACACCAGGCATATCTCCTGAGGCGCACATCAACCAAATAACTGCGGCAGCATATGGGCGCCTAGCAAACCTAAGAACAGCGTTCCGACATTTTAATAAAGAATCGTTCAGGACCCTGTACACTGTGTACGTTAGGCCCATACTGGAGTATGCAGCACCAGTTTGGAACCCACACCTAACCAAGCACGTAAAGAAGCTAGAGAAAGTGCAAAGATTTGCAACAAGACTAGTCCCAGAGCTAAGGGGTATGTCCTACGAGGAGAGGTTAAGAGAAATCGACCTGACGACATTGGAGGACAGGAGAGATAGGGGAGACATGATAACGACATATAAAATACTGAGAGGAATTGACAAGGTGGACAGAGACAGAATGTTCCAGAGATGGGACACAGCAACAAGGGGACACAGTTGGAAGTTGAAGACTCAGATGAATCACAGAGATGTTAGGAAGTATTTCTTCAGTCACAGAGTGGTCGGGAAGTGGAATAGTTTAGGAAGTGACGTAGTGGAGGCAGGCTCCATACATAGCTTTAAGAAGAGGTATGATAAAGCTCATGGCGCAGGGAGAGTGACCCAGTAGCGGCCAGTGAAGAGGCGGGGCCAGGAGCTATGACTCGACCCATGCAACCACAACTAAGTGAGTACATGCACGCATATGTCTAATCGACATGTGCCTAGGACAAAATGGTAACTAACGCACACACACGCACACCAAAACCCAGTGTGCCAGGGAATGGAAGAAGTATAGAAGGCAAAGGACCCAGGAGAATAAGGAGAGCAGTCGTAGAGCCAGAAATGAATATGCACAGGTAAGAAGGGAGGCCCAACGACAATACGAAAATGACATAGCAGTGAAAGCCAAATCTGACTCAAAGCTGTTGTACAGCCACATCAGGAGAAAAACAACAGTCAAGGACCAGGTGATCAGGCTAAGGAAGGAAGGAGGAGAGATCACAAGAAACGACCGTGAAGTATGTGAGGAACTCAACATGAGATTCAAAGAAGTGTTCACAGGGAGACA
>WNWK01051747.1:0-12386 GCA_009830355.1 Cherax destructor | reverse complement strand
AAGGAGTTTGAGCTGCGACGCTACAAATGGAATTACTCAGCTGTCGTCGTATTTTTGGACGCTCCTCCACAAGCTCCATGGACGATACTTCCTTATTATTAAAGTTCCTGGTGCGACCTGTGGTCGTGAGGGGAGGTGTTACGGGTATGCCCTTGCCCAACATTTTATAGAGTAATATTCCAAGGTTTCACTTAATATTATATAGCGGATTTCAACACTATTAGCTAAAGTATAGATTTCTGGCCTTATATTATTATCTGACCTCGCGTATCATGATACTAGGATATTACCTTTTATTTACATGTTTGTTAATGGATGTTTTGAACTGCATTAGTTAGGCTTTTATGTATGGTCTACGCAGATTGAGAGACCACTAGTTGGAGTGCCGGGTACTTGTTTACGTACCAGCCGGCCTCCCCCCTCAGTGACGTGACCGACTTAACTTGAGCTTACCACACCGTGGTATTGTCAGTAGGTTCACACACCCTCTCCTGGTTAGGAGTAGGTTCACGATCTCTCTCTCCCAACAAGTTGATTCTCACTCTTAGTAGTCTTATGGTTTCTTCAAAGTTATCCTACTCTTAAAAAGCTGTTAGTCCGAGTAGGTTCACGCAGCATCTACTGTCAAGGAGTAGATTTTCTCTTGAGTTTAAGAATTCAACCTTATAGGCTTGAAGTACGGTACGAGCCCATGAGTCAGATGTTACATATATTGTAAAAGAGAATTATTAGATCATATGATTGGATTATATGAATTATCGTATAATAAATACAACAAATTTTACCTTTTGGGTCATTCTCCCCTTTTCAATACCTTTATTTAAAATCTTGTTACGACTGGACAAAACAGGCCCATAGATGAAGCCCTGATCGTAATAATAACATTAAGTAAATTTTGTTCAGGTATAAAATTATTGCATTTTTACTGTGAACAAGCTTACTCTTGCATGATGTTCAGTTTCATGAACACTTTCTTGAGTAATTCGGTTACCTTTCAACTGTGATATGCAAGAGTCAGCCTGTTAACATCTATTTTCCTTGCCATCTCATCTAGTGAGTTTAGCGCCTAGCTAAGATTGTAATAGTAACAATTTGCAATCATTATATTTCTACCTATACATTGTGTAAATTGTTTTTGATTATTTGTTAAGTGCTGTAGTTTGGAGTAATTAACGAGTGTTGCAGTGTTTGGTAACTCTCCAGAAGACTGTGGCCCAGTTAATGACCTTGAAAAGACCTGAAGGCCACTGACACCCATATTGTCTTTGTCTAGTGAGGTGAATGTCCCTTGACCCTCCTATACACCGCCCATCGCCAGTGTGAAACTGCTGTCAGCTATGAGTATAGTTGATGGTCTTGATGACGTAAATGATGGTGAAGGCAGATTTGAAACATACCTTAGTAAACACTCTCGGAGAAAGGCACGAGGCTTCCAGAGAAAGCTTGCTGCAAGCAATACAGGGGGCGCACACCCTCCCAAAGCTGTCAGGTTAGATTTCCCTAACAACACTGATCAAGAGAGTAAGTGTAATTGGTTTTACGAGTTTCCATAAGACACCTGCTGTCCCTGTCCCTGTTCACCCATCAGTTTAAAATGGGTACCTGGGATTTAGTGGACTGGTGTGGGTCGCATCATGGGACAAAACTGGCTTAATTTGCCCGAAATGCTCAGCATAAGAAGCGGCTTTCTATATAGTATCATGTCATTGATGTCAACTATGGTCTGTGTACCTTGTACATGTACTTGTAGTAAATAAAGATATTATTATTATTACTATTATTATGTTGCTCTCTTGCTTAACATTTTAAGAAATTCTGTATATAGCTGAGTCACTTACAGATGCATAAGAGTTTGATTTGGTGAGATTCAGGTGAATCTGTATTATCAATTATATTTTCTAGTTTAGGAAAGTTTGCACTGTGTTCGTTTTTTGTATAAAATTTTAAATAAAATAAAAGAAACTTTAGATTCTCCAACTTGATTTATCTAAACTTGAGTTTCATGATTCTCTAAAATAATTAAATTTTGCTGTACTGTATTTTTAAACAATATTATATTTTTTCAACATCCCAATGTTTTTCATAACATAATAAAAAAAAGGCATAATACCGCGACTGGAACAATACACACACAACCCGTACATATAAAAAAGAGGAGGAGGAGGTGTTGATTCACCGGGAATTCTCCCGGCCCGGGTCTTTACCAGATGGCGACCCGGCTCTGGCTCCCTGTCGTGGGAGTGTCAGACCTATGTCTCCCATGGGAAGGGATACCCCTCATCGGCAGGACCAACTGGCCCCAGGCCTAGCCACATTCCCCACCAACACGAGGCAAATAGATGCTAGGCCTCTCTGGTCTGCCACCTTCCCTAACGGGAAGGGCAGGCTTGCGAGCTGCAGATGGTAGCAAGCTCCAGCCTTGGCACCTACCCTGCCCTAGAAGGGCTGGGCATGGTGATCGGTATATAAAAAAGAGAGGAGCTTACGACAACGTTTCGGTCCGACTTGGACCATTTACAAAGTCACACTAACACACAGGACAGGAAGAAGGGGTATTTATAGGCAGGCAGACAGGGGAGGGCACAAGAAAGTGGTGGAGGGGTAATAATGGAGGTAGTAGTGGAGTCAGTCATATTCTAGGAAAGGAGCACTGCAATGAAGCTGGCGGCCTGCATAGGGTAAGGACAACAACACAGAGGGGGGAAAATGAAAATAAAATAAAGGACATATACAAGGCAAAAGAAAAGAAAGAAAACACAGAGGAGAAAGGAGAAAGAAGAGAAGTGGGAAGGAATCAGGTTAAGTCACGGGTATTCTGAAGTTTGGAGCATTTAACAATGTAATGGGAGAGGAAAGCATCTACAGAGACAAAGCCAGGGATAAGATTCATTCATATGTTTTGTAACAATATCTATAACCCATTGTTATAACAAGGGTTTGTAAAAAATATTTGTAAAATTGCAATGAAATAAATTTATGAGTGCGGCTGTAAATGAGACTATATATAAAACACATAATTATGTAAATAATAATGTTTAGAATTTTTTATGCAAATATTTTTTTTATGTAGAATTGTTTAAAATGAATTAAAAAAAGTGTTTAAAAGAGTTATCTTTAATATAAATGTTAATTAAGAATTGTTAAAAAATCATATAATTTACTTAGGAGCAACGACATATAATTAATATATTACAATTATAATAGTTAACCACTACAAAATATGTTTTCTATGTTCCATTTACAATTTTGTTTTCATTACAAAATACGTAATAACGTAATTTACAACTGATGGATGGACAGGGACAGCAGGTGTCTTATAGAAACACGTCCCTAATGTTTTCCAGCCGTACCGGAGGAGATTCGAACCCTGGACCTCAGTGTGGGAGCTGAGATCGAGATACGGGACACCTTCCAACCACATAACTGGGAAGAACCATGAAGAAAACAAATAGTAACTTGTGGGACTAAAGAAAAAAACGAAAAATGAGTTAAGCTTAGATAAAAAATAGTTAATTATATTTTATTCTAGGTGATTTGCTGGTATGAATCCCAGTCCAGGTCTCTTCCAATTTACTGACCCAGCATTAGCTACCTGGGTAGGGTAGTGTCGTTCCTCTTCGTGTCTTTTATTTGCACGGCAGTCCTGTGGGAAGAGGTGTTCCTCTCTGGTTCTTTAGACAATTGATGTCCCAAAAGTTAGTTTGCTCAAATGGTGGTTGGTGTGGGTTGCAACTGAGGTCCTCAGCAGACCTTCACAGTGACTTCAGCGAGGGATGGGGGGTTGATCGGACGAGATACCATGCCCAGCCCTTTTAGGGCAGGGTAGGTGCCAACGCTGGAGGTTGCTACCATCTGCAGCTCACAAGACTGCCATATCCATTAGCTCCCCTAGGGCTGGGAATGTGGGGAATTGTGAGATTACCTGTATGGACTTCACCGCCACTTACAAACAGATAATCTCAACGGGACGTGACCGTCTAGTATAATTTTACCACAGTCACTCCCGCGAGGTGTGAGAAAACTTGAGACGCCTTGGTCGCTGAGACGACTCCCTTCGATATTCTCACACTCTGAACCCACGTCCGCTCTGGACCAGTTCTTTGTTATACGTACGATACAATAATGGTTGTGGACTGTATAGCTGATTTGACTGATTTAGAGTAGAAAGAAGAGGAGAGAACACAATTAAGTTAACATGACCATCACTCACCCATTAACAGCATCATGGATGTTCATTGTAGATCGATGACCTAGCTACAGTACATGTACTATTTATAACAATCCTACCGGCCGACTGCTACAAAAAGCGAGTACTTAGCTGTAGGTGAGGGAGTCATTTGCTTTGTTGGTGTTCCCTCGCGTCGGTCTCGTGGTCCTTTCACGGTAGTTTACCTGGAGAGAGTTCCAGGGGTCAACGCCCCTGCGGCCCGGTCTGTGACCAGGCCTCATGCTGGACCAGAGCCTGATCAACCAGGCTGTTACTGCTGGCCGAACGCAGTCCAACGTACGAACCACAGCCTGGTTGGTCAGGCACCGAGGTCGATCACCATGTCCAGCCCTTCTAGGGTAGGGTAGGTGCCAAGGCTGGAGCTTGCTACCATCTGCGGCTCGCAAGCCTGCCCTTCCCGTCAGCCTCCTTGGGGCGGGGAAGGTGGCAGACCAGATGGGCCTAGCAACTATCTACCTACGTGCTTGTGGGCGAATATGGCTAGGCCTGGGACCAGTTGGTCCCACCGCTGAGGGGTACCCCCTCCCATGGGAGACTTCGGTCTCTGCTACTCCCACGCCAGGGAGCCGAAGCCGGGTCACCGTCTGGTAAAGACCCGGGCCGGGAGATTTCCCGGTGAATCAACACCTCCTCCTCCTCCTCAGGCACCGACTTTAGGTGCCTGTCCAGTGCCTGCTTAAAGACAGCCAGGGGTCTATTGGTAATCCCCCTTATGTATGCTGGGAGGCAGTTGAACAGTCTTGGGCCCCTGACACTTATTGTGTTGTCTCTCAACGTGCTAGTGGCACCCCTGCTTTTCATTGGGAGGATGTTACATCGTCTGCCGAGTCTTTTGCTTTCGTAGAAGTTTACCTGGAGAGAATTCCAGGGGTCAACACCCCCGCGGCCCGGTCTGTGACCAGGCCTCATGTTGGACCAGAGGCTGATCAACCAGGCTGTTACTGCTGGCCGCACGCATTCAAATGTATAAACCACAGCCTGGCTAGTCAGGTACCGACTTTAGGTGCCTGTCCAGTGACACTCGTGTGACACTCGTGACACTCGTGACACTCGTGTGCAAGTTTGGAACTAATCCCTCTAGGATTTTCCAAGTGTATATAATAATGTATCTCTTCCGCCTGCGTTCCAGGGAGTACAGGCTTAGGAACTTCAAGCGTTCCCAGTAATTGAGGTGGTATATTGCAGTTATGCGTGCCGTGAAGGTTCTCTGTACATTTTCTAGGTCAGCAATTTCACCTGCCATGAAAGGTGCAGTTAGTGTGCAGCAATATTCCAGCCTAGATAGAACATGCGACCTGAAAAGTGTCAACATGGGCTTGGCATCCCTGGTTTTGAAGGTTCTCATTATCCATCCTGTCATTTTTCTGGCAGATGCGATTACTACAGTGTTATGGTCCTTGAAGGTGAGATCCTCTGTCATGATCACTCTCAGGTCTTTAACGTTAGTTTTTCGCTCTATTGTGTGGTTGGAATTTGTTTTATACTCCGATGAGATTTTAATTTCCTCACGTTTTCCATATCGGAGTAATTGAAACTTCTCATCATTGAACTTCATATTACCCCTGGAACTTCATATTGCCCGCAATGCACAGCATATTAAGGGCTTTTGGCATGTACATCTCATCAATAACTATGTATCTTGTCTACCCAACCATGTATCATTGTACTATGTCTCAACAAAGTATTATTATTATTATTATTATTATTATTATTTTCTGCAGCCCATTTACAGATTTGGTTGATGTCTGCTTGGAGTCTTGCAGTGTCTTCAATGGTGGACACTGTCATGCAGATTTGGGTGTCATCTGCAAAGGAAGACACGGCACTGTGGCTGATATCCCTGTCTATGTCCGATATGAGGATTAGGAACAGGATGGGAGAGAGTACTGTGCCTTGTGGAACAGAGCTTTTCACAGTGGCTGCCTCAGACTTTACTCTGTTGACTACTACTCTTTGTGTTCTACTTGTTAGGATATTATAGATCCATCTACCAACTTTTCCTGTTATTCCTTTACCACGCATTTTGTGTGCTATCACATCATGGTCACACTTGTCAAATGCTTTTGCAAAGTCTGTGTATATAACATCTGCATTCTGTTTGTCTTCTAGAGCATCCAGGACCTTGTCGTAGTGGTCCAGTAGTTGGGACAGACAGGAGCGACCTGCTCTAAACCCATGCTGCCCTGGGTTGTGTAATTGATGGTTGTCTAGATGAGTGGCGAGCTTGCTTCTTAGAACCCTTTCAAAGATTTTTATGATATGGGACGTTAGCGCTATTGGTCTGTAGTTCTTTGCTATTGCTTTTTTGTCGCCTTTGTGGAGTGGGGCTATATCTGTTGTGTTTAGTAACTGTGGGACGACCCTAGTGTTCATGCTCCCTCTCCATAGGATGTTAAAAGCACGTGATAGGGGCTTCTTGCAGTTCTTGATGAACACTGAGTTCCATGAGTCAGGGCCTGGAGCGGAGTGCATGGGTATGTCATTTATCGCCTTTTCAAAGTCATGTGGCATCAGGGTAATGTCAGATAGGCTTTCGTCTACCAGGTTCTGTGGCACTCTCATAAAAAAATCATTTAGGTCTTCAACTTTCAGTCTGGTTAGCGGCTCGCTAAAAACTGAGTCATACTGGGACTTTAGTAACTCACTCATTTCCTTGCTGTCATCTGTGTAGGACACATCTCGTTTTAGTAGGGGCCCAATACTGGATGTTGTTCTCGACTTTGATTTGGCATAAAAAAAGAAACACTTTGGGTTTCTTTCAATTTCATTTATGGCTTTTAGTTCTTCGTGCATTGCTTGATTCCTGTAAGATTCCTTTAGTTTTAATTTGATGTTTGCTATTTCTCTGACCAGTGCCTCCCTACGTATTTCAGATATATTGGCCTCTTGTAGCCGCTCTGTTATTCTTTGCCGTCGCCTGTATAGGGAGCGCCTCTTTCTTTCTAGTTTACATCTTCTCCTCCTTTTCCTTAAGGGAATTTGCCTTGAGCAAACCTCAAGTGCCACAGAGTTAATTTGTTCTAGACATAGGTTAGGATCCGTGATGCTTAGGCTATCTTCCCAGTTTATATCATTTAGGACTTGGTTTACTTGGTCCCACCTTATGTTTTTGTTATTGAAGTTGAATTTGGAGAAAGATCCCTCGCGGCTGATCACATTTTGTTGATCTGGGGCTCCCCGCATGCATGTCTGGACCTCTATTATGTTGTGATCTGAGTATATCTTTTTTGATATGATGACATTTCGTATCAGATCATCATTGTTAGTGAAGATGAGGTCCAGCATATTCTCCAATCTTGTAGGTTCTATTATTTGCTGGTTTAAGGTGAATTTGGTGCAGAGATTTAAAAGCTCGTGTGTGTGCGAGTTTTCATCTGTGCTGCCTCCTGGTGTTATCTCTGCTACCACATTATTTGCAATATTCCTCCATTTTAGGTGCCTTAGGTTGAAGTCCCCCAGGAGCAAGATGTTGGGGGCAGGAGCTGGAAGGTTTTCCAGACAGTGGTCAATTTTCAGAAGCTGGTCCTGGAATTGTTGGGACGTTGCATCCGGAGGCTTGTATACAACTACGATGACCAGGTTTTGATTCTCGATCTTTACTGCTAAAACTTCAACTACATCATTTGAGACATTTAGTAGTTCTGAGCATATAAGTGACTCTGTGATATACAGGCCAACCTTCCCCCCACCTTTTGCCTGTTCACTCTGTCACATCTGTATAGGTTGTAGCCAGGGATCCATATTTCATTGTCCAAGTGATCCTTTATGTGGGTCTCTGTGAAAGCCGCAAACATTGCATTTGACTCTGTAAGCAGTTCACGGATGTAAGGTATTTTGTTGTTCGTCGCTGGCTTTAGACCCTGTATATTTACAAAGATGAATGTCGTCGGATGGGTAGTATTGGTGGTATGGGGAGGGGAGTCTTTTTTTCCTGGCACTAATATCTGTTGTTCTGGAGTGGAGGCCATTGACTGTGGTTCCACTCCAGAAATGATTGCAGTTGGTGTACGATTTCTGTCATTTCCTGCCAGTTTTTTTTCCTTCCTGGCACTAAAAAAACCTCTCTCTCTGGAGTGGCTATGGCTACCCAGGTTTTCCCATGGTCTGGATGTTCTGTGTCGTCTTGTACTACCCTTTAGGTGGTGTGCCTGGCAATATAGGTTATAGCACTGTCTTTCTTGAACTGATGAGTGACACATTTTAGGGTGGAAAAGCTTACAGAAAGGGAGGTTGCATTTTCCTGTTGTCATATGGGCACGGCATTTTCTGGGGTGGTCAAAGTTGCATGTCCCATCTGTTTTCCCAGAAATTACATGCCTGCAGATACCAAATGCATAATATTTGCATATGCCTGGTTTGTGTTTGCCTTGTTTTTTTGTGACGGTGTTCTCTAATGTATTCCCTACTGGTGTGTGTTTTCCTGTCTCATTTCTATCTTCAGCACTAGTGCTAACATCACATTTTGTTCCTTGTCCAACACAAGCACCTTCAGGAGCACTGTCCACCAGGACAACACTAGCACCCTCAGGAGCACTGTCCTCCAGGACAACACTAGCACCCTCAGGAGCACTGTCCTCCAGGACAACACTAGCCCCCTCAGGAGAACTATCCTCCAGGACAACACTAGCACCCTCAGGAGTGCTGTCGTTCAAGACAGCCCCTTTCAAACCACCCATCTTATTTTCCCAGCTGTCATACCATGTTGACATATCTTTTAAGAAGGATCTTTTATTGGTGTTCTTGTCTTTTAATATAGATGCAATTCCCTCATACAGGTGTATCTCGTTTGGGCAGACCCAAAAACATCCCTCTGAGTTTATGTCAAGTGTGGTCACTGGTTGAAAATCCCTGCATATACCATGGGACCATTGACCATAGAGATTGCAAGCAATCCAGGCCTGTTTTCGTCCCTTACCCTTTCTACAGACTACACAGATCTTCATGTTGTTGGTCATCTTGCAACACTTGACCACTGTGTGTTACAGTTCCTCTGATTGGCTTATTTCCAACGAATCCGTTTGAATCCGGTCCTTTGTTCACTTATTTCTTGGACGAATCCAGTTTGTGCTCACTGTATATTTTAACTAATAACCACCTTAAGGTAGATCTGTCTATTTGTATTGTATCTATTTGTTGTAGTTGCTGTTTGGGTGTTTAATAAGTGTGTGTAAACCCCGTTAGCTTATGAATCCGGTCAGAGGATACCATGTTTTCAACGAATCCGTTTGAATGCGGCCGTTCGTTCACTTGTTCTTGACGAATCTGGCGAATCCGGATTAGTGGATCCCTTATTTGGGCGTATCCAGTCGGTGATTTTGGACTAGCACATGAAAAGAACTACTGGGAGAGTATTTAACAGAGTATATGTGTTCAGTTTAATACAAAAAGTATAACTTGCGTGTTGGAGCAGCCGTGGCTTCTGAAGATGAAGATTACTGGAGGAATATTTGATTTTCGTTGTGTATATTGTGACCGCTGCTAACTACAGGTTTAGTGTATTACCACAAACTGTATACGTCACTCCATCGCAATAAGTACCGATTTGTTACTAGTTAATAGCTATGGCAACACTAAGGTTTCTGAATGATGACACTAGGTGGATGGTATCACTAAATTTTAGGTCAGGTACACTGGCAGTGATTATACTCCAGACAAGATGATGGTGGTGGAGTTGTTGTCCCGATATAGAAGTATTGACTTCTTGACACCTCTACGATTCTCGGGACAGAATCGGGAGGTCAACATGTGATCGTTATGAGAATGTTGCTGAGAACCACTGCACACATTCTCTCTCGTGACATTAACATCACCAAATCCTCTTTAATTCACACGACAATTTAATGTTTCACTGGTTTACTCTCATTAATGTTCACTCTGTTAAATTTCGACGTGGATGTGTCGAGATGAAAATGATAACCTGTTACCATTCCAATGTACAAAACATTAATCCTGATACTGTCCAGTTCCCACAATTTATGCACTGGTTCAACAGCATCCTCTATAGAAGAATATTTACACTGGGGTGATGAGCTATGCAAATCGTGTCAAGATCAAACCCAACAGTGGCACTGTGAATGATTCATCCAAACTTGCTCTAGCAGTTGCTGTTAAGAGCGTGCTACAGGTGAAGTTCAACACCATATTGACCCTGAAAGAAGCATTTATTGTTGTCTGCAACGATGATGAAGATGCAGAGAAGCTACTCACTACAACAGCCACCACCACTCTCACTACAACAGCCACCACCACTCTCACTACAACAGCCACCACCACTCTCACTACAACAGCCACCACCACTCTCACTACAACAGCCACCACCACTCTCACTACAACAGCCACCACCACTCTCACTACAACAGCCACCACCACTCTCACTACAACAGCCACCACCACTCTCACTACAACAGCCACCACCACTCTCACTACAACAACCACCACCACTCTCACTACAACAGCCACCACCACTCTCACTACAACACCACCACTCTCACTGCTCGAGGATTTACTGTCATGTCATCTCCAGCTCTCAGGGCAAGGAGGACAGTCTTCCTTAAGAAACTTGATAACCTTCTCACAGTTCAACCTATCGACGAAATCAAGACATCCATTGAAGATCAAAACTCATGGACCACAGTGGAGAACATCTCGAAAATACCTACAGCTTCATCCATGCTCAAGATCACGTTCACCGATGTAAACATGGCTGCCACTGCATTGGCTGACGGTCTTGCTGTTTATTATTACTTCGTCAGCCCCAACTGCATCGAAGCTAAGAGATACCACTACATTCCTCAGTGCTGGACTTGTTATTCTTATGCACACAACACCAGCGACTGTCCTGTGAAGGACAAGAAGTTCTGCACTACATGTAGTAGTGAAGGACATGATTTTAGATCATGCACCGCCGCTGCTCCACCAACACCAACTTGCCTGAATTGTAAAACCAACGATCATCACTCTCTTGCTGCTAAACGTCCCACTCGCAAAGGCATTATGAAGAAGACCCAAGAAGCAGCACAGAAAAAGTCATCCTCAAAATCACCCACCTATGCTGCTATTACAAAACTACAAGCTACCACAACTAAAATTCTCCAAGCTTCCACACAACCTACTACTACCAACATCGCACCTGCCAGTGACCCAACCACCATCTACTATTGTTTGGTGTATGCACACATGCATAACGTTGCTGTTCCTGGGACGTTCAACACTTTCATTAATGAACTCTTCAAGTTAAACAACATGCCAGAGTTCAAATTCCCAGCTGCTCCACCATCTTCTCTGATACTCAACAACAACCAGCATCCTGTCATCGTTTCTTCACCTGCAAGTTACTCTCAAGCGGCTGCTCTACCACCACCACCACCACCACCATCTACCACCACCACCACCATCTACCACCATCTACCACCACCACCACCATCTACCACCACCACCACCACCACCACCATCTACTAATGACGTCACACCAACAACAACCAATGAGAGTTCACCTCCACCTCACACCACCACCACTACCAAGAACCAATCAGCTGCCTCCCTGCCAATCGAGACACAGCCACTCCCCACGAATGAGAAGCCTTCATTTGATACTGCCATGAACCAATCACCGACTACTTCTGCTAAGCACCCTACTCCACCACTACCAGGACCTGTAAAAAAAACATACCACGGGTGGGGTTCGAACCCGCGGTCAGAGAGTCTCAGACCTCCAGACCGTCGCGTAAGCCACTGGGCCAGCTAGCTTAATAAGATTCATCAAACTAGGAATATTTCTACACCATAGGAAGGTTAGCATAGGCACCACTGTGTCCACAAATGCAAGTTTTTACAGACGAATCTCCAGCTAGCATGGCCGTGACGAACTCTAGCTCAAGTCTCCCTCAAAGCCGTCAACATGACCCACTACTGGCCCAGTGGCTTACGAGACGGTCTGGAGTTCTGAGACTCTCTGACCGCGGGTTCGAACCCCACCCATGGTATGGTTTGTTTGCAATCGTGTCATTACGATTTCGTGGGTCAGGACCTGTAACTCGTTCTGCCTCGGCCCAAGCAAACAACCCATCCACTGCTGCTCCTAACACAATTCTACACCGGTGTTAACTTTGTCACATGTCACAAAGTCAACAACATAATATCTGGCATGGATCTTATCAAG